>JACJUY010018827.1:0-10183 GCA_014220935.1 Platorchestia sp. MABIK
TCTAGAGGCACCACTGGCGAGCATCAGGCACTGCGTAGTCTAGAGGCACCACTGGCGAGTATCAGGCACTGCGTAGCCTAGAGGCACCAATGACGAGTATCAGGCACAGTGTCGCCTAGAGGCACCAATGACGAGCATCAATACAAAAGCACAAAACCTAAGCCACAGAAGAGCATATTCCAAGCATCCACCAGCATGGCAGCATCCTGCTCCCCACGAAATTTTCCCTCCACTGGGAATTTTTCCTTTGATTCCTCAGTTTTTCCCTCCCATCGAGAACGAGATGCGCGGCTCACCTTATAAATGCTCTCTGTTCAATTTTTCCGGGTAAAGTTT
Organism: Platorchestia sp. MABIK; assembly: GCA_014220935.1. Taxonomy (NCBI): domain Eukaryota; kingdom Metazoa; phylum Arthropoda; class Malacostraca; order Amphipoda; family Talitridae; genus Platorchestia; species Platorchestia sp. MABIK. The sequence goes on from JACJUY010018827.1 coordinate 337, forward strand.
TGAGGCGATGTGGTAAAATGTACCTGAAGTTAATTTCCCAATGTTTAGTTGAAATTCACAACCGACGCCCATTACTTGAAACCAATTTCCCAATGTTGAGTTTATATTCACAACCAACGCCCATTACTTGAAACTAATTTCCCAATGTTTAGTTGATATTCACAACCGACGCCCATTACTTGAAACTAATTTCCCGATGTTGAGTTAATATTCTCAACAAACTCGCATCTTACGAACTTCTTTCTTGAAGCCCACTCTGCTGAGCACAAATTTACTCTCAGTTCGTAATTAACGCTGCTGTTATTATGGTCAAGTTGTTGCCTCCAAAATTAACAAGTGCAGTTGTATCCCAGTCACATTTTTTACCTTCGTATCTGTGGTTTTAGTCATCCAAGTAAAGCTTCTGCAGTCGAATTCTTGCCTCCAAATTTAACTGTTACCCAGTCTAAATTTATTGCCAATGGTTTTCACCGTCCAAGTACAATTCCTGCATAGAGCGGCCAAAATTATGGATGCAACGGCGAAAAAGTTAGACTGGGTAACAACTCCACATAGTAATCTTGGTGGTCAGAATTTGACTGCAAAAGCTGTACTTGGATGGCTAGAACCATGGACACCAAGGCAGTAAATTTTGACTGTGTAACAGCTCCACGTGTTAATTTTGGAGGCAAGAATTCGACTACAAAATTCGACTACACACTGGACTATAATAACAGTAACGCTGCCTGGAATACAACACAAGTCCAGCCTCGTCATGCTGTTGTTGGTCCAGTGCATCCAGCGGTGCTCATGGCAGCCAGCGATGACTTCAAGACCTGACTATCGGAAAAAAATCTGCGTAAAAACTTGTCTCGCGAGATGACGCTTGTTCTAGCGAACTTGTCGGGATATTCAGTTTTCCAGAGGTGGTGTTAACTCAGAGCAACGCACTGAGAATCAAAGGTTCTGTTTTTAGCAATTCTTAGCATTTTGTGAGGATAATTGTATCGCTTTGAACTCGGCCGGTTGAGCAGTTTCAGCTGTCTGCTGCTCATAATGCCTTTGGATCATAACGATGGGATGGTAAATGATATTTCTGCGTAGACAGAGAAAAATTCATTTCAATGATGTACAGTGCTTTTTGGTTTATTGTATATGATATAACATCTGATGAACACAACATAACATGCATTTAAAAAGATAATATCTTCTATGGTGGATGTAGCCGACTTGAATTTACAACTCTTGTTGCTCTTCTTGAACTATTCTACTCTTTCTTCTGCATGTGCTCTTTTCAACTCGCATGCAACTACGTTGTTCTACAAATTTAGCTACTTTTGAGTGAATATGCATGAGTTCTACGTCAACTTCTTTTATAACTTAGATATATAGTACGAACTCCTATTTCTATTATATTTGCTATTTACATTTTCAAAAAATTCAAAAGACAGAGCCTGACCTACAAAAATACACGCAAACAAAAAATAACGTTTTGCACATGTGTTCAATGCATCAAGAACTGTAGTCCCAACATTTTTTTTAGCAAATCATGTCTTCAAGAACAGGATCACTCACGCCTACCTGTTATCCCTATTTTATCGCCATCATTATAGATTTTATTTATACGGCTAAGCAATGTCCGCTCTCATCACCTGCACAAGTTACTCTTTTTTCATCGTCATTTTTAAAGTTTTTATTTTTATGAAAAAAAGACTTGCATTCTCATCCCATGTACAGGTTATTCTTCATTTTTTATAGTTTTAAAGACTTTTAATTTTATGGAAAAACAAGATGCCTTCTCGCCACATGCACAAGTTAATAATCGTTGCATTATTTTTAAAGCCTATATTTTTACAAAAATATGAGTTGCGTTGTCATCACAAACGTACCATTCATTCCATTACAATTCTTGAAGCTTATATTTTTAGAAAAAAAAGTTGTTTTCTCAATACATCACAAGTTGGCTACATAAAGCCTAACGTTCTTAAGCCCTCTATGCTGCCGACAGAAAACACGATACCAATTACTGCATTGTACAATATCGATAAAATCGAAGACGAGTCTCATTTCACTTCACTGAGGAGATCATTGGACCATCAAAAGTGCATTGGGAAACGATGGTGCTCTTAATTACTGTGCGGCGGGAGATTACAACATAATATTTGTACAATTTAAATCATTCCGGTTAGTAACGATGATTTGGCTACATTTCTCAAAAAACACTGCGATTAATGAACCCAGGCTATAAAAATAGAATTTGAATACTGAGAAAACATAATTTTTACCTCGAAGAAAAACTAGATCCTTGAATTATAGACCATCTCATACCGTAATCAACTTATACACTAAATTTAATCCCATTTCTTCAACTGATACGACGCTTGATTCAAGTTGAAGAACAACTGGAATTATTTTCTTCAGTGCAAGTTGAGGTGGTTCGACTGTAGTTCGAATGGAGAGAAAATAAGATGAACAAGTCTCACAAAATCAGATAGTTATGATCATGGAAATTTTACTTATTAAGTTGCTAGCATCTGAAGGTGAAAATTGTTACTTGAATCGTGAAATTGCATTTAGCAACTCCTCTAAATGCTCCTTCAGTACTAAAATTGATCATGGTGTTAAAAAAGAGAGCTGGCTTTCATATTTCGAAAGTTTTGATCAGTCGAAATACAAAATACAGTATGTTTCAACCAAAAAACTATTTGTTGAAATTCGGCAAAGAATAGCTATCGTTGCTTAATATTTTAAAATACGCCACGTGTTGTATCATCTAAAGTCGTTTTCTCCGTACTGGCAGAAATTTTAGAGATCCCCACTCGGGCGTCCCTCTCCTGAGGCAGAACTTCAAATGTAGCAGAAAAACTTGCCGAGAAAAACCCAGGGTCGATATATTGAAAATTCCCCGTCCGCATCTCGCGGACCCAGTCATAGCATCCAGTNTTGTTGTAATTCGGCAAAGAATAGCTATCGTTGCTTAATATTTTAAAATACGCCACGTGTTGTATCATCTAAAATCGTTTTCTCCATACTGGCAGAAATTTTAGAGATCCCCAGTCGGGCTTCCCTCTCCTGAGGCAGAACTTCAAATGCAGCAGAAAAACTTGCCGAGAAAAACCCAGGGTCGATATATTGAAAATTCCCCATCCGCATCTCGCGGACCCAGTCATAGCATCCAGTGCGTTATTTGTGAAGCAGCTGTTTACGAATTTATCTTCAATAGTTTACAAATTTCTAGTCTAAGTACGAGGTTTTCTCTAATAAGTTTCAAATTATATGTCTAGGTACGAATTCTTCTTCAATAAGTTTCAAATTTCAAGTCCAAGTACGAATTTTTCTCGAATAAGTTTCAAATTTCAAGTCCAGGTACGAATTTTTCTTCAATAATTTTTTTAAATATAAAGTCCAGGTGCGAATTTTTCTTCAATAAGTTTCAAATTTCAAGTCCAAGTACGAATTTTTCTCGAATAAGTTTCAAATTTAAAGTCCAAGTACGAATTTTTCTTCAATAATTTTCAAATTTCAAGTCTTTGTAACGCTTTAACGAAGCATTTCCGACCACACGATTATTGAGTGAAGAGATTTCATTTTGACGGTCGCAACCTTATCTTGGAGCATGTTCAACAAAGTGCTCGTCACTCCGTATAATAGCTAAGTGATCGCGTAATTCTTAGGCCTCAACATCAACTTCTATTATTTTTGTCCTTAGAATCGTGTGCTGCAATTTTCGTTCTCGAGGTTATGTACTATAATTTACGTCCTGAAACATCTACTGATTTCTTGTTCAAATGTTAATTTGAACATGGATGCAACACAGAATTTGAATGTTGCTGAAAATGCATCTTCGCGCGCATATGTGAATGAAAATTTTTTGAAATTAGTTATTTCACGCAACAGCATTATCAGCTGCCAGCCTGCCACTCATATTTACTCGGATCCCAGACAAAATAAAAGCGAATATCACAGGTAACTTTTGGCGTCTCTCAAATATTGGCAGAAATTAGGGTCGCCTTCAATCACACATTTTTCAAAAGCGGGTTTTCGCTCAAATTGACCTGTCAGACGTCCAGTACATTACGGGCGGTCTCATATAGTCCACGAGCGCTTGATAGGCGATTTTATATTAGCGGAAACGTGAGCCACGCACCTAAATCAGGAGGCTTTAGGGGAGATGGGTGCCAATGAAGAGCGCGACTTCATCATCTATACGATTGTAACATTTTGAATTTATTATAAAAAAATGAAAATATGTGATATATTCTAATATTTCTAATAATATGTAATATGCAATAAATATGAAATAATCCCGAAATTTGTTGGCACACGTTCACAAGTTTTTTATTAAATTTCTCAATCTTCTAAAATTACAAATTGACAAAGGTGCCCAGTAAATTTCGGAATTATTTTCAACCTAAAAAATTTAAAGGAAGGGCTGTTTTCAATATGTACACATCGAGCTCTGAAAATCCATTCAATACTTGCCCAGTAAATAAACTATAGGAAGTACGCGTGGTTATACCTAATGGTGTAATCTTGGATACGGAAGCGAGTGGGAAGATTGTTTGGTGAGGTAATCAAATGATAGTGAAGTGATAAATCGGATGAGGGTTAGGGGAATTACTTGTATCAGGGGCACGTGGATTAATCGGATTAAAGTTGGGTGAGCTTATGGACAATCAACGATTGAGCTAAAACTGGTCAAACTGGGAAAGCATTCAAGGGAGGTATTTAAAAATGTTGAATTCTGGCTTCGCTTTGAGTCATTTATCCTGCACATTAGAGGTGCAGTTCTTCATTGAAATGTTCATCTAGGAAGTTCATCGGTTTCACCCGTTCAATGCAGCACTAGCAACTATGCGCAGGCGTCTGCATTTCTTCCCACTTTCTTCATTACTGGACTTGAGTTCGTAGACGTTTATTAAGAAGGCCGTCTGCAATTTTGGGCGCGGTAAAAATAATCTGAATAGCTGCTACAATGTTACCATATCTGTACATAAAGTAAAAGAATTACTGTTGGAACAACTCCATTAATAATTACAGTACAGTAACCATAAACTATTTCTAACTCAGTTACCAACACTCATGTAATAAAGGGAAATCTTTTGTTTGTGGTAGAGAACTAGAAAAATGACGTATGAAGCATGCAACAATTTAACAGCAAAGTAATAAAAATGAATATGGGCATTTTAACGAGCTGACGAGATCTTGAGATCAACTGTTAGAATGGGTGTAAGTAAAGAAGGAGAAAATTCGAAAGTCAAATTTTTGGAATTTTCAGAACTAGATTATACTCAATTCAAAACAGAAGAAATTATTTTGGCTTGAGGTCTCTTGTTTCCAATCTTCTGTGAAAATTCCAAGCATGATGAAAGTAAGGTTGGAAAAATTATCGAAGATAAATCTGAAAGGATTAATTAATTCAATTAAAGTGTTATACCACATTTTATCTACTCCGTACCAAACAAGTCGTAGGTGATTTCAAGGTGATGGCATTCGCTGCACTGTTGATCGAAAATAGAACTATCGAACAAGGCGTTGAAAATGTACACTTCGGTAAAACGTGTCCTGACTCTCTAGTTCATTTCAGATGACAAATTCATTTGAAATTTCAATTTTATTTCAGATTTTAAATCTATCTCAGATTTAAAATTAATTACAGATTACAAATTTGAACTACGCACGAAATTCTAAACATTTGAATCACGGAAAAAGAGATCATTTTTAGGGTCCACGACTTCTCATTCGCCTCATTAAAAAAGAACTAATTGCCTCGTGTTCACAAAAGTATCGTAATGCAAAGTAAAAATATTCCGTCAACGCCCATAAAAATAAACATAGTGGACTACAAGTCATTCGCTTGAAAATTGTGAGCTCGGCACAGGTAGATCATGTTCTCGACATCCAAAAATTCTCTTGCAAAATCATGTTCTTAACATCCAAAAATCATTTTGCGAAATCATGATCTTGGCACACGAAAATTTTCTTACGGGCGAGAATCATCAGATGATAATCTTCAGAGCAGGAAATGACAGGAACACCGCGTCAGTAGAGGTGTAGAATGGATCCTACCTCCGGATCCTGTTTAGGATGCTCGGAGCGAGGTGGTCAAGGTGAAGAAGATTATGGGATGAGCAGGGTTGCCAGAAGGCTATTTTTCCGAAATGCTTGAATTTGGCCTTTTTCGAAAGGAAATTTGTTCGTAAAACTATGGCAGTTTTATAGATTGCCAGCTCTTAAAGTCTCTTTATGACGGAATTACTCTTGTCAAAGGCCAATTTGAGCATGTAGGTCAGAAAATTGCCAATATCGCAACACTGCGTAGGAGGAAGGCACTTCCTTGCTTAATGTATTATCTTGCCTTAAAAAGCTTCCGTCTACTTTTGAGGCTATTGTTAATGCAAATCGATACATGAGTCGGTTTTTAGTAAAAATTCGTAGAAACTACGACGAAAACAACGAAAGTACCCGTCTACGACTAAATGATGTGAAACAGTGGATTGAAATAACCACTTGCGTGTACTTTAGAGCAGTTTGTTAGAGTTGGTGTAAGTGGATGTTTTATTAATCTCATTTAGGTCACATGCAACAAAACTGTAGTGGAAACTACGAAAGATTCCGTCTACGATTAAATAATATGAAGCAGAGAATGAAAATGAACACTTCCGTCTACTATTGAACGATGTACTGAAATTGATGGAAACAGTGGATCCTATTTGCTTCCGTACACTTAAATTGAAGAAAATGGAGATTCCGGCTTAACTTTACGCATAGTGCTATATATGAATGTAAACGGGCTGTTTCGTCTAATTTTATGCGTTGTGCTAAAAATACTTGAAACCATGCGTTTTGTTTCCTTTGGTTCAAAATATTAAGCTCAATGAAAACTGAAATTTCAGCGTCTTTTTGATCAGAGGTATAAAGTTGATATAAAGATACATTCCTTCTCGAGAACAAAGAACGCTGGTATACCTCTCTTCCAGTGATTAATGTTATTTATAAAGGCTTTGAGACTGGTGAGATTTGTGTACCTCAAGCATGTACGTTGTTACAAACAACGCACAAGAATATACCTAATATCCAACACTCAACTACATTAGCTATATCATTCCTTCCTTCTCGAATGGCTGGCTTTTCTTCACAGCAGAGAAGCAATCAAAGTTTATCGTTTTTATAACATCGCAGACGCTGAAATTATCCTCTGAATGTTTCTTCGTCTCAATTATTCCATTGGCAGACAGAAGAGGTAAGGAGATAATTGCTGACATTGTAATGACGGCACAACATTCCGCAGTCGTTCCAGAAGTTACATGCCGTGGTATTTTTATTTACAAGGGAATATTTCTTTTCAACAGTTGTCATTATTTTTCCATATCGCTATGAACCTCACGTAGTTTTAGTGTATCTTTTTACCGTTAAAATTCGGGTTCAGTATACATCCTATTAAAATAGTGCATCGAGTCTGAAGCTTCGTAATTTGCTGTCATGTGTCTTAAATGTTTGTATAGAAGGAAAAAATAGTGTCCTTTCAACACAACCTGACTAATGTCTTTTTTCGCATTGCTTATTTGATAATTTTATTTACTGAAAATGTAAACCTCTGAAATCCTAACTCTTGCATAGCTGTCATCTTAATCTCAATGAATAATTACACATTCGATTTGGGCGTATGAACAACAACTTAAGTTATTGCACACTATCCTCGTTATCGTCGTGCTTCATTAGAAAAATCGAATTTCTTACTGACATCATTCATTTTCTCTACAATTCCAACCGCCTGCATGACATCATTCAGTATCGCTTAATAATAATTGTGCTATCCAAGTGAAAGATTGGCATAAAAAAGAGGTAGAGCAACTGCATGTCCCCGTATGTGTGTAGACTAGATTAATGAACAGCAGCGATTGTTACCTGTGTCGGTAGTGAACCATTCTCATCTTCCTCCCATCATGAATTTTACCATGTTGGAGATCTCCAGCTGTGTCATAGNGTTAAGGAGATGTCTGGGTATGGATATGTTCAGTTATGTTGTGGAGATGTCCAGATATGTTAAGGAGATGTCTGGGTATGTATATGTTTAGTTATGTTCTGGAGGAGATGTTCGGATTTATTTTGAAAAAAAATGTAAATGTGAGACCCAATCAGTAAAAAGAACAAGCCCGGCGTTGTCTCGCTGCTTTGCGGAAATTATGTGATCATTATTTCAGAAATAACAACCGACGCTTTGAAACTCTGTTTTGCCAGCGTCTCATAAGTATAGTAACAAGTGAAAAAGTTGGTTACAAAACTGTTTGATCCAAGAATTTAACGTTAATGCTTCAGTTACTACGTTTTTTCTAAGAACCCTTCTACTCATACATCAGTTCCGACGTTTGTTTCAAGATATCTTTTGTACTTGCACTAATTACATTTATTTCAAAGCCTAAATTTAAATAGGCTTGATATATCAGTTCAGATATCTCCATGAAAGATCATTCAAGGAGATCGTTTTCCAAAATTGAATGCTTTCGCAAAAGAATTATTGATGTCATTCACTTTAGAGAAAAATTGCATTGGTTTCAAAGCTCTTAAATTGAAAAAAGCATGATGCATCAGTTCATACATCTCCATGAAATACCATTCTAGAAAACCTTTCCCCAAAATTGAACGCTTTCGCAAAAGAATTATTGATACCATTCGCTTTACAGGAAAATTACATTTGTTTCAAAGCCTTAACTTTAATTGAGCACGATACATCAGCTCATTCATCTCCGCGAAATACCATTCTAGAGAATCTTTTCTACAATTGAATGCATTGGCAAAAGAATCATTGATGTCACACACTTTACCTGAAAGCTTGAATGAATTTGTATACGGGAACCACGGATCAATACGAACTAAACGCCTCAGAAAATAAGGCAGCGTTGGCTCTGAGAAACGCTGATCCAACCGAAATGTCGACGCGAGGGAAACTGTGCTCCAGAGACCGTTGACCTCATGGAACCTTTGCGCAAGAAAGACCTTTGATGCAAGGGAAACTTGGCGTTTGGAAGACCGTTGAGTTTGTGAAAAGTTGGGTCCAAGGGAACTGTTGACTCCAGCAAACACGGATCCTTGCGAGCAATTAAGGACAGGGAAGCTACACCTCAGGGTCACCACTGAACCTCATGAGAACTCATTTCCAAGGGAACCGCTACAATCAAAATAAAACATCCAATGGGTCGATTCTTAAGGAAAATATCTCGCGACACGTTGAGTACAATGGCGTGGTGCATGACCTCGATAACCAACTACCAGCCAAGCAAACACTTGTGTCTGGTACACGGACTTGGAGATGTGTTCACTTTCGCAGCTTCTTTACATTAGAAGAATATCATTGCATAGCAATGTGGATTAATTCTCCCTGTAGTATACTTTCCTCAAGACCAAGTTATACGCTTCGAAGTAAGCTGATTCAAGTGTTGCTACGATTCATAACGCAGAGTTAATCGTGACTCCTAGAACTCTTGCTAGAATAAATGCCAGTGCTACGCGTAAAAAGTTCTGTAGAAATGGATTTTAATTTGTTTTCAAAATTTTGATAATAATAAGGGCTCACTAAAATTTAAGCACATGGAGGGGTGCAATTTCAAAGATCAATAATGTTTGACATCACACCTCTGAGCAGTTTTACAATTTGAGTAATTTAACTGACAAATGTGGTAAAACGTTGTTTTGTGTGGAGGACAGGCGTGAGACCATTTTTTATGTAGTTGAGTGATTATGTGCAAAAATTTTTAGAGACTGGCATTTTGTTTTAATATTTTTTTAAGTTTGTTAAATTTTTTTCGCTGCTGTAAGCCTGTTTGGAATTGGTTTCAAAAACCTTCATCTCAGAAGCATTATTTTACAG
>JACJUY010018828.1:0-10183 GCA_014220935.1 Platorchestia sp. MABIK
TATATCACCATTATAACTGTTAATGTGTCGATACTTACATATTAGCCTAGTGCCTAACAGGCACTAAAATTGATGCTTAACAAAATGCCGAAAGGAAAGATTAGATTATAAGTTAGCTTAGGCAGCCCTAACCACACAGCAAAAACGTTCCAAAGGGAGGAATGTTGGCAATGTTGTGAGTCATTGAGTAGTGTTTCTGCTAGCTTGGCTGTACATCTTTCCTTCACACTTTTGTGAAAGGCAAAATAATTCTTTTCCATTTTTGTAATGTTTGCACAGTATTTTAATGAATAAACCGTTAATCAGGTGGTGTGGACAATAAAAAAGAAAAATAGAAGTGCTATTAAAAATCTAACCTAATGATACCCGTTGTGTGTTTACTTATATATCTGTTTGGTGTCCGCTTCTTAAGAAACATGGGATATCTGGGTTTGCGGTATCATGTATACCGAATTAATAAGTTTAACATTGAGAGATGGCCTTTACATGCATTGATATGTTTGAATTGTATCAGGATGTGTTCGTTCAGGATAGGTTTGGCTAGATTAGGATAGGATAGGCTAGTATAGGTTAGGTAAAATTGACAGAATTTTTACACGGGTCCACATAGGAATTTCCACGGGTACTGCTACTACCTAACAATACCCTTGGATTATTTATTTTGAGTCTGCTTCTTCCATTTCTCTGTCATGCTCCTGAAGATAGCCATAATGACCGTATCTTGGATACGAGTTTCACCAGTGCGCAATTACAATATTTTTTATCACGGGTACTGGCGGATATTTTTATTAGTTGGAAAGTTTTTTCAAGAAAGGTATTGAATCCCGTCATTTTTGGCAGGCGGTGCACACAAGTATAGAGAATAATAGTTAAAAAAACATTAATATTACTTATCATCAACAATCAAGAATACATATGTACAATACGTAGAGCAATTATGTCAAAAAACTTGTAAGGATTGAAAAAACTTGTATCAATTAATTAGTGATGTACCGATACCATTTTTTTGGCCGATACCGATACCCATTTTTTGGCCGATACTGATACTCCGCTACTTGGAAATACCGATCCTTTCACATTTATATTAAAATAAAATCATTATAAGCCCTATATGGGTGTTATAATAAAATTACTTACTAGTATATCTAATAATATAACAATATTGACAACAAAGTTTTCGATTAGGAATGATAAAACTGCTCTTGCTATGTTAACTATATCGTTTGATTCGTTTTCCGCACAAAGTTTTTCGATTGCGTCATTTTTCCGCTTTATTTCGTATGATACCGTTATCAGCATGTATGAGCAAACAAGTATTCACTGTTTAGAAATCTTCATTTGCCAACTGAGGTTATTATCCGACGAAATTAATTAAAAATTTGTTCTTCATTTATAGGCGTAAACTAGTAATATAATGTAGCATTTAGTCTCAGAAATAGCAAGTAGTATACGTATGTACTAACACAAACAGTGTGCAGAAGCAAACACGGCTCTTTTCGGTTTGGGGGCCAATCGAATTTTAATATTTTCTTTTCTCCAAAGTGTATATTTTGGTGTGAAAAACACGAAAATGATAACCATTTTGCGGAAAAATTATTTATTAAGCCTTACATTTACTTATATCCATTATTATTTTATGAAAATACTGCGGTTTCTCGGTACGTTTTCGCCACGCAAATTCATACAGATACGAATCCATCATTTGTCGGCGAGTGCCTCCTTGATGCTTTTTTTTCATTTTTAAACTATGCCAAATACTCTCAATCATTTGAGTGTGTGCACCTGTTGCAGGGTCTACCAAGTTTTCACCATGATTAACAGGGAGGTGTTTGAAATTATACCCTTGGTTAGGTTAGGAACACTTAATGAATAATATCTCCACAAAATGGTCACCATTTTCGTGTTTTTCACATCAAAAACATACTTTGGCGAAAAGAAAACATTAAATTGCACTGGTGAAACTCGTATCACAGATACGGTCATTATGGCTACATTTATGAGCGTGACATTTAAATGGAAGAAGCGGACTCCAAACAAATAAACCAAGGGTATTTTTAGGGAGTAGCAGGACCCGGGGAAATGCTATGGACAATGTCATCGTTAAGCTAGGTGTACCCGTGAAAAAAATTCCGTCAACATTACTCAACCTTTCCTGTCCTGTCCTAACCTATCCTTACTGAAGCTATCCTAATAAAATGTCAAACATATCAATGCATGTAAGGGCCATCTTTCAATGTTACACTGAGATCTTCGGTATCCATGATACCGCACACTCAGACATCCTGTGTTTCTTAAGAAGCGGACACCAAACAAATACATAAATAAATATATAAATAAACACACAACGGGTATTATTAGGTTAGATACTTTTACTGTCACGATTTATGACTTTAATTTTCATGAAAAAATACGTATTATTGGAAAGTATCGGTAAAGTATCAGCCGAATTTTACCGATACCGATACTAATACAGATACCAGTAAAAATGACCGATACTGCCGATACCAAAACCGATACCGATACATCGGTACATCACTACAATTAATGAAATAAGAAAATTAAAGAAATAATATTGACGTTTTCTCAAATAATGAAATAGTCAGAACTCATAAATGTGCGTTGAGATCACACTGCATCTCTCAAAAAGCAATCACATTTGTAGTTATTTGCACATATTATAAAATTGCAAAACTTTCAATGAAATACACTTTAAATGAGAATATGCGGGCAAATAAACCAGGTGAAGATTGGCGCAGACTTTATTGGTGCAGGCGGAGACGATGAACGTAAAATGCACTGGGCCTGAAGTGACGCCAGCTTATATAGCCTCCGAGGGCTCAGGGTGCGAGGTTATTGCACTAATGCACACACATACCTCCCCCATCCAACCGATGCGTGTACGAATACGACTGTGAGTGAAACAAATTTGAACCAAACACTCTGAATATCAATGTTAAAAATAAAAATTCGACTAAAAGTACACACAAAAACCAAAAAAAAATTTCAAAAGTAGTGAAGTAAACAAAAGTAGATTAACGTTCAACCCGCTTGACAAATAAACTACCGCAACTCCAAGAGGTGTTTTAAATACGACAATGAAACGCAACCAAGCTAAAAGGACCGAGGCCGCCAAGCTAGATAATAATGGTAACAATGCCTCTTCCTCAACAACATAAATAATAGAACGAGTTCGTACAAAACTCAAACGACGCTCGGTTTAGGATGAGAAAAAAACGCCAAAACGGTTCAACTGCAAAAATAGAAAAAAAACACGATCCGCCGTACTCACCTATGAGCATAAAATCTCTTTTGTGAACCGCAACAAATAACTCACCGCAAATCGCATCAGTCGACAACAATGGAATGTAGTAATAAGTAAAAAAATAATTAAAAGTAATATTCATTCAATTGGATAAATTAAGATGCTTAACAATTTAGAGTTTGAAAGGCTAGAACATCTGTTAAAAACAATTCTAATCAAGAACGCAGATAGCACCTTCGTCACAATAAAAGCACATAACACTATAGCACTGGTTAAACCAATAAATGCAAAGTAAAAAGTTTAAAGGCGGCTGACGCGATAAAAATAAAAAACTTTTCTTCAAAAATTAAAATTGAACTCTTCAGTATAACACCATTACTCAAAATTTCGTAGAAACACTCTGAACTTAGTACGCGCATAACCAAACTTACATTACAAAAATGATTTATAATAAAGCCAAGAGTCAACGACTAGCATGACAACAACCCTAGTTATTACACAACCAGATGAAACGTGCATGATAAAACTAGTAAAACATCTATAAATCGCAATCAGTAACAAGGCAAATTGATTGACTAATTCAAACGAGCAGAGATTAATTCAAATTTAATCAAACTTAATGTAATAACCAATTAATTCGTTTTATTCGAATTTTCAACTGAATTAATAAACGAATGACTTGTATTTATGCATGAAATACCGATGATAAATCGAAAGGAAAAAGGGAAACCTGCTCTGTAGAGTGCATATTGTGTTTTTTAGAGATTATATTCGCAAAGTCGAGACAACACATGTCAGATAGGATATTTAAATATTTAGTAAAACAATTTACGGGATCAATACCAGAATGCCGTAGGACGCGTTTAAACGTAAAATTATACGAGATTATACGAGATTATACGAGATTATATGATTATATGAAAAAAAATTAAACTCAACAATCGCAAGGCACTACGACCAACTTCCAACCGTATTCGAATAATTATTTTTTAAACGTAACCCAATGTAACACGTAACCCTAAATAACATGCTCGGGTGATTCCAGCCCTGCACCTCCGTAGCCAACAAGCCAATAGTATTATGATTTACATTCTGATTAGACCGATTAAGTGGGCGCCCCTTTCGCCTATAGCGCCTAGGCCGTCGCGACTCAGGCTGCACATTGATGATGACACTCCCCCCAATAGTGACGGTGGTTAAATTTCCCAGGACAGGTTTTGTAGCCTTCCGGCAGGCTTCAGCACGCTGCGGCGGAGGTGAAAATCCTCCGCCCGGACACGGTCCGCTAGCAACTCCAACTGCCTATGGGTATAGTACCCCACTACAACGAGTGCCATGACTACGATCATGAGTAGCATTATGACCACGTCCGTGACGCGGTCTGGAAATAAATCGAGATGCGCGTTGGCCGCTATCCACTCCTGGGTCAACTCCCCCCGGTGTTCTACCAATAACGATGTCAGCGTGTCAACGTCGACGGTTGACACCGTGTTGCCCATTTTACCTCTCCAATTTATTACTATGCCTCCGACGTGCGTGAGACCGATGGACCGGACCTGCAATTGGAACGAAAACAACACTCGATTAGCATGGCCAGATATCAAAGAAAAAAAATGTAAATAAAAATAATCAAAGTAATCTCAAATACAACCACTAATTCTTGAAACCTATTACGAAATACGAAACTTGTCAACTGAGACAACAGTCTCTTCACGAAACCCCACTATTACTTCACGAGTTAAATCCAAAGTCATTTCTCATTAATTTAAGTATAATTGTAAGTTGTATAATTTTTACCCCGCCAACTTATTCAGAATAAAGATATCAAAATGAACAAGAGAAAGAGAACTTCGTCTCGAGTCTCGTTCGGGAAATTTCCAATGATAAATAAAAAAATAATGCTGCTCGCTCAATTGCGGAATGTGAAATCAATTTAGCTTTTCATGACATATCGAATTAATTTTGCATTTTGCTGTGGCCTCGAGAGCATTCGCCTCATAGCCCGTGCAGCCGTGTCAGCGATTGCACTTCGCAGACATGGAATTCTTTCTAGCCGAACGTAAGCGTTCATGACAAGGCGTGAACAAAGGAAAAAAACAACAAATAGCAAATTCCACAGATCGCAAGAATAAACTTGTGATTATAAATGAGTTCAAAGCACTCACTGTTTTGGTTAAACTCGGCATTAAAAACACAGAAATTTTTTCTCAAATTAAAGAATTAAGGATTCACTACACTGATTTAGTGAATGAACACTTTAAACACTAAACACTAAACAAAAAGCGTATACATGATTATAGTGAAGCATAGCAAATTACACACTGAAATACTTAAAAAAATGCGTAACACAACACATTGGGAACTCAAACCTAAACTGGACGTGAGTCGTAGCGCGTCAAAAAGTCGTAAAACATGGAAGTTTCATGTCGTGAATTATGTCGTGAATCGTCAACAAATTCATTTGGTTTTTCGTAAAGCCAGTACATGATTCATGTTACTTCTGTGGATTTTGTCTCCTATTTTAATTTCAACCCAATGCCCCTTAACGTTAGTAATAATTCCAGGTCCAAGCCAAGAAAGATCTTATTTATTCGTTTTGAAATGATTTTTTAACAATACTCGGTCACCGATGGCGAAGTTTTTATCTTTACGTCTCAAATTATGGTATGTGGTGCGCTCCACGGTCTGATTTATTATCATGTTCCTAACGTTTTCAACAATTCGAGTTGCCTCCCTTGCTCGGAAATTTACTAAATCAATCTCATCATCATAGCTGTAGGAGATGTTGAACTTTTCCCCACGGAAATACGGACACGTGTCTCTTCCGAACACTATAAAACTGGAGGTGTCTCCCAGCGTTGAATTTAATGAATTATTAATCGCATTCTCGACTACTTCGAGACACTGGTCCCACTCTGTGTGAGCTAGAGAATTAATATACAACTTCAGCAAATTCGTAATTTTCCTATTGTTGCGTTCAACAATCGCATTCGAGTGGGGACTAAACGCTAAAACTTCCTTCTTTGCAATTGCGTGTATATTGGCAAACTGTTTAACTGCTGCCGATTTAAATTCTAAAGCCTGATCACTAATTAACGTTTTCGGGTATCCGAAAGTCGCAAAACAATTACCCAAACATGATATTACCGTATCTGTACGACGGTTGGAAACGGAATACAGTTTACAATAGCGGGAGAACAAGTCTATTATAACGAGAATGTATTTATTCCCATTATCTGTAACTTTGAGAGGCCCGACGAAATCCATCGAAACTACTTCAAAAGGCTCTTTCGCAATAGGCGCTTTAAAAATTTTGATAGGTACCGAAGGGTGAGCTTTAAGAAGCGTACACACTTCACAATTTTGTACGAACTTACGAACGATCGTTTTTTTCATACTATGAAAATATTTTAACTTGAATTTAAACAAAGTGTGCAATGCATCTGTGTGACACATCGAATGTATTCCTAAAATTGCTTTATTCAGCAACGAGGTGTGCATGACAGCTGTTAAGATAGTACTTGTTCGGGAGTCGACTCGTCTACGTCGGTACAAAATGTCATTGGTAATTAAAAAACTTTGTAGGTCAGGAATGGTAGAAGTACTTGCTTGAAGTAATGCTTCTCTAACTTCAGTACAAAATGGATCTTGTTTTTGCTCGTCTATGAATTCGTTTAAAGTCCAGGAAACCTCCTCCTCTTTCGGAATATAGTCAATTAATTTAGGTACAACTGTCTCGTTGCGTGGCAACACTGCGCCGTTACTGTCTGGCTGCATTGTCGGGTGACTGGGAACGTCTGGTGTCTGGCTCTTGGTCTGAGCACGCGTCCGCGCTCGCGTTTGCGCGACACATACCTCAGATTCGGATCGCAATGGTTCGCAACTTTCTAATTCTTCAAGAGTTATCTGACAGTTACTGCCTGGGAGTCTACTTAAATAGTCGGCTATAACGTTTTGTCTGCCTGGTAAATATTTCATGGTTGGTTCGTAAGCTTGGACATTGATACACCACCTGGCCATAGCTGAATTGTCTGGCAGGCGTTTTTGAAACAAAAAACTCAATGGCTTATGGTCAGAATAAATTTGGATAGGGTATCCAGTTATCAAATATTTGAAAGCTTTAAGAGCAGCATGAATTGAAAAAAATTCTTTTTTAGTAGTGCTGTAACGTTTTTGGCTACTATTCAAACTTTTACTAAAATAAGCTACAGGACGCATTGCTTTCTCCCCGAAATCTTCGGCTTGCATCAACACAGCTCCTAAACCAAAATTTGAGGCATCCGTAAACAGATGAAAAGGTTTCGTGTAGTCCGGATGTCGTAAAACAGTCTCAGATGTCAGAGCTGATTTAACATAGTCAAAACTTTTTTGGCAGTCATCATTCCAGTCAAAAGGAACATTTTTCCTTAATAGTCCGTACAACGGGTTAGCAATTTTTGCAAAATGCGGAATGAAATTTCGAAAGTAGTTTGCTGCCCCAAGGAACTGCTGCAGCTCCTTTACATTCATGGGTGCCGGATGATTTTGTAATTTCTCAGACTCTTTGCAACTTATGCCTTTAGCCGAAATGATATGTCCTAGGTATTCAAATGATTTTTTAAAAAATTGGCATTTCTCAAGTTTAATTGACAATTTACCAGAGCGCAGAGTCAGCAGCACAGATTTAATGTCAGCCAAATGTTGCGCTTCGTTTTTTGAATAGACAAGTATGTCATCCAAAAATACGAAGCTCAACTGCCCTAGAAGAGGCGCAAGCACAGCTGACATGACCCTTTGGAACACACTCGGGCTCGAACTGAGACCAAACGGAAGTCCCTTGAATTGGTACTTATTGTATTCAATGCTATACGCTGTGAACTTTCGACTGTCCCTTTCTAACTCTACCTGATGGAAAGCAGACCTAAGGTCCAGTGTTGAAAAAACACTGCTGCCACCCAGTGCCGACAAAATTTCGTCTATCCGTGGAATAGGATACGACTCCTTAACCACTATCTCGTTTAGCTTCCTAAAATCGATCACTGGCCTTAGCTCACCGCTCTTTTTCTTTACGACGATGACGGGAAAATTAATGTCTGACATGGAATTCTCAATTATTCCCTGTGCAAGCATTTGGTTATAAATTTTGGCCAACTCCTCCTGATATTTGTGAGGTATACGGTAGGGAGGGATATTCAGTACCGGGGCGTCCGGTTTGAGCACAATTTTGTGTTTCATCACATTAGTAACACCTATCGTTTCGCCTTCTAGCGTGATTACGTCACGGAAATCATTTAAAAGATTAGTCAGTTGTAATTTTATGCCAGCATCGTCACATAATATGTAGTATGGGGATGTGAGTGCATTAGTGCAATAACCTCGCACCCTGAGCCCTCGGAGTAGTGCACTTCATGCCTACCACGATTGCTTACACCCCGAATTTCACTGTACCTACGTACATAGTCTTTATATTTTTGTACTTCACTCTCCAAAGCTCGACAAAACCGCACGAAGTGCTCCCCCCCCCGCAAGCAAAACAGAGACCAACTGGTGTTCTGAAATTGGGGGTTCCTTAAGAACCTCTCTGAGCACCTCTGTTGCCTGAACCACGGAAATGGAATCCCCGTGAAACAGAACGCACTGGCGCTTGATTCGAGCTATCCGCTCGCAAAGTATTACACTCAAGAGACCCGATCTCTCTGTCTCCCACATAACCGCTAAAATTACGGCTACCTCTAGGATTTCTTACCCAAGGTCGGGGGTACGCTCTACGGCTTGAGAAACGGCCTCTACGGAACGTCCCATAGAGAACTTCGCTCTCCTGCATTGAATTTTGCACGTCAGCGTGGTCATCAGTCTCGTCCCCTACGTCCACTACGAAGGATTCGCTACTTGAAAAGATAGAAGTCAAGAAGAAGTCTACATCGTTAACGAAGAATTGTGAAAGAGGATATTGTGACTGGACATAACGAAGAGACCAGGATTCGTCAAATACATCCAACGATTTTGAGACTTACGTTCAAGTTTCCGTATTCAGCGTTGGCGGACCATTATGTACGCTGGTCACCGTTTATTGGTACCGTTGCGCCGCTGAGAACTAAAGTACTTATCTACGAAAGTGGTCCACACATTTTAGTGGTCCTGGAACCACTGTGCCTAGAATTGTTTCTAGTGTTGAAACAGCTGCAGCAATGTCCGTGTCCAGTGGGGCGACTGGCCCAAATCCACTTATATGCGGGCAGATAAACCAGGTGAAGATTGGCGCAGACTTTATTGGTGCAGGCGGAGACGATGAACGTAAAATGCACTGGGCCTGAAGGGACGCCAGCTCATATAGCCTCCGAGGGCTCAGGGTGCGAGGTTATTGCACTAATGCACACACAAGAAAGAAAAGAAAGAAAAGAAAAACAGTTTATTTCCAATAGAGATGGTACAAAATTACCATCATTGGTTTTTAAAATATCTTAAAGTTAACACACTTAAATGATACACACACACACGAGTATTGTAATACCCATGTCACCAGTCGAAAAAAGATTGAGGGCAATGTACTCCTAATCTTGCTTAAACTACGTTTGATGATACATGTAATGATAATTATAAGAGATAACACAACTTCATGACTTTTGACAGTTTACATATACATGACATAAAACTTCGCAATTCTTGACGCCAGGAAATACAACATGAATCGCTTGTATCGGCCGATGTTCAAAATTATTATTTCAAGGAAAGCGTGAAAAAAAACATATATACGTATATAAGCATGTGGAACACGAGGATTACATGTTTTGTATTTCTTATTAAATCATTTTAACAAAACGATCATTAGTTGATAAGCATTTAATTTAAATATAAATGGATGATCACACAAAAATTGTATAGTTTTTTACGGGAATGCTTTACAATAATAAAGAGATGACGAGTTCGGTAATGTTACAAATT
>JACJUY010018834.1:2891-12946 GCA_014220935.1 Platorchestia sp. MABIK
AAATCGTACATAATCGACCACCACGTCCTTAATCCACCGGCGATACGTCCTTGATTTTCAATTGGGTTATCTATTTTTTGAGTCGTTAATAACTTTTTTTCATTCGAGTGAATTTTTCAAATTAAACTTTATATATAAGATAATGCAACACATGTTTTGTTTATTTGTTTCATTTTTTGTTTTCCATGTATTTTGTGCCACTCAATTAAAAAATCACATTAGTTTTGATGTAACATCGAAAGTTTTTTATTTTTTCGTATTTTAATATTTTTTTAAATGCAATTTCTCTACTGGAAAATTTAGGGTCAGCCGTTTTACATTGTAAATGTAATTATACAACACTTAGTATTTTTTCACATATTGAGAAGTATAAAGGAAATACAATATTAGAACAAGAAAAAAAACAATACAACTCTGCACTGTAATTGTTTCGATAACTCTTCTCACACGATTCGACGCGCTTTGACGACCGAGATTTTCTTGATTGCATAATCTCATATTTCTTGATTAGAGACCATATATATAGTCTCCCATAATAGCAGTTTTCCTTCGTCCTTGATATTTTCATTCGGTAGTTGCAATGTCCTGATGAAATCTCTCACCCTGCTCTTCACTGACATCACCCAAATGTTCAGGGAAGAAATCTAGATGAGAGGGTAAAAAATTAACCTTCTAGGACATACGACAACCAAGCTTTCCGAAGGTCTCAATAAGCTTCGCCCTCGCCACCAGGTGTTTGTAATTAAGATCCTTATGATTTCCTAAAAATCCACGAAGAACATCACGAAATGCACAACGAGCTTCTTTTTCAATTTTAATCGACGCTCTTTCTAGTTTCTTCGATTTCAACATTGCATTTACCTGGAGTCCAACAAATGTGCTACCCTAATCTTTGCCTCGGAGAGTTTTGGGAACATTAGACGAATTTTGAAAAGCTTTGCCTCCTCAATCGAAGGCTTTCCAAAACTGTTTGATTAACCTTAGTTTAATGTGAAGTGAAGGTAATAAAATTTTTTGGAATCTACCAGAGGCTGTTTGTGAACATTTAATACTCCCGGCTGCAGTTGAACTCGTGGGGGTCATTGAACTTTCTTGTGATGATGATCCTCATCAGCTCTGCTGTCCCATAAACAAAGGAAACATGAATACTTGGTGTATCTTCCAAGCAAAGCAAGCCACTCAAACAAAAACAAGCATCTTGAAATCCGCACAAACATTTTATTTGAATCCTTAAGAATTTATTTCGTCGAAAAGCTGTACGACATTGTCATCGTTTTCTTTCTTTTGTACTGTGTACAAGAGGCAAAGATTTATATTTATTTCCAATTTGAGTCAGTACTGCTTTGAGACTTCTTGGTCTCAATGAACAGTCAATGAACAGTCGAAATTCTGAAGGATCATGCTTGAGTCCAGGAGCAGTAAACAAACTAGTTACAACCTTGCAATAACATGGATCATCAGTAATGTCATTGTAAATTTCAAATTCCTCATGTCGTTTCCTGTACACAGTTGTCCTGCAGTCTGCCCCTCGTAGATTCCATTCCTTCAGCCTTGACGTAAGAAGTTTAGCTCCTGACTTAGTAAGACCTAAGTCCCTGATTAAAATCATTTAGATTACGCTGTATGGAAACTGAGGCTCCTAAGTCGTTCTTGGTACGAAAGCTTCTTCCATTTCTTTACTAGCTGACCCTTCAGGTGAAATATTCTTTGCATCATTTATCTGGAAAGACAGGAATAACTATAAATAGGAACTTCAACGAAGACTTGAATAACATTAATATCCATACATCGTTAATGTTGAGTAGTGAGAAGACTCAAATTTTGTGGTGGTTGTGGTACTGGTAAGCAGTAATCACGTGGGATAGGTGCTCTACCTGATGGTGTGACTGGATACTGAGGAGCTTGTCTTCCTTTCACTTTTCTCTACTTTGTCACATCAATCATGTAAAAGTAACAGCCATCGTGACGGTTCTTCGGCTCTCTCTATACTCTAGGAAAGGCAAAAGGCATTGTCCTTCCTGAACCTCTTGGCCATCCTTCTAGAGTAGATCGGCAGTTTCCCCATAGCACATGAGGGGTCTATGGCTTGTTTTGAAATAGGCATTCTGAAATAGAGTCTTTACGCAATCCACCATTTGGCACCTTTCACGATCTCATGTATAAGTTTTTTCTAATGTAATACCCACACACATATCAAAATACATCTGGGGAATTTTTACATCCTCTAATAACCATCTCACAGAGTAAAAAGCTCAGAAATTTATCTGTAATGGAAAATTAGATAAACATTTAGTAGCAGAACACAGAACAATTTCATGTGTACATGATAACAGTTAGTTTATTATTTAGTTTAAGCCTCCCTATCCTCAACAAATGAGATGTAAAGAGAGGAAGGAAGAAAGCACCATTTAGTATGGTGTTAAGGGAACGTGGAATCTATGCAGAAAGGGCATAGAAACAGTAAGATGAGAAAGAAGTTCATGAAACAAGATCAAAGTTGAAGAAGAAAGTAGTAGGTGTTGAAAAGACAGGACAGCAGTGAACCGAAAAAAAGTTGGTCCGTAACAAAACAAAAACCAATGTTATTTTAACAAAAAGAAAGCCTACCTAACCTTTAGCTCGGGCCCTCACATTGTCCCCCTGGGAGTGCTAATTCCCATATATACAATAGTTGCATCCCCCTGAGGGGTGTACATGATAACATTGAAATGTGATGCATTTCTGTAACTGTCGATGATAGAGGAAAATGTATTACATTTTTGGAATCAGCAGGGAAAATTGATTAAAAACAGTATACGTATTCCCATAAACAAAAATTTGGTAAAAATTGTGGCATGCTGTAATTTTATATAAAATCTTACTCAAATGTCGAGAAAATCGGTTGAACATTTTTTGCACAATAATCAATGGGAATGAGGGCCTAAAAATAGGTCTCCTATTGAGCTCCCTTCTAACGATGCATCATTTGGATTGAAAAGCCCCAATCATTTACGACAACAACTTTTTGTCAGTAACATTTTGGATTTATCATATGGAGCAGCTGAGATGTGTGCGAAAAACGCACCTGTGATACAGGCTTCAGCTTCTCACGACTATGAATATGATAGTTAAATCGCATGTAGTATTATGAAAGACAATACTTACTTATAGACCAGCACCTGAAGGATTGATATTTAGAAAATTTGTTAGATAGTAAATGTAATTTTATCCAATAAAAACCTTATTTGATTATTTTTTGCACTATATCAAACATTTCCAAATCCTGTTATTTTAGTCGATACGATTTTATCAAATCCTGTAATTTTTGTGAGATGTGCATGTTGGTGATGCATATAATTGTTAATTGATTCGCTTGAATCATGTCAGGTCAGCAGTTGTGATTCATTTCACGAAACATGCATCAGCTGTTTCCTGTTCTCCCTATTTCTGGCCTAACAAAATCCGAGAGTTATAATTAGAGCTGTGCCATTGCATAACTTGCATATTTGCATGCCAAGAGATATGCAGAATGTTTTATGCAATACAAAGAATTATCTTGTGCATATGCAAAATCACATTTGCAATTTTGAATAGGCGAGATAACGGATGTAATATGCAAAATGCATTATGCATATGCACGATATCATAACATATACGCTGTTATTCGAATGGTGTAATTTGATTTTTTAAATGTAAAACTGAAAATTTGTTCCATGATCCAGAAATTTTGTGCACTGATGGGACCTCTCGCATGCACACTATTATAGTTGCCGAAGCAACATCACAAGTTTTACCCGGTGCGCAATGTTCAGTACCTGATGCCCAGGTGACCTTCTTGACCTGTTCTTCAGTTGTTAAATTTGATTCATAAATAACATATAAGAAAGGTGTCCGAACTGATTTCAAGGAAGTTTGAAGTTTCTGAGAATTGCATGGTGTAATCGTTTTTCTACACCTAATGATAGTTTTCTTGTTCTGTGCTACACATAGGCTTACCTATACGTACAGAAGTGTTGATGTAGAAATACAACTGTGAAATATGTATCAATTCCCGAAACATGTACAAACAGTGGTTTAATCTTAAATACCGTTGCTGTGCAATGCTTGCTCATAGAAAATGAGAAATACTCAATGAGGAAATCCCTCAAATTTCGGAAATCTCACGAATGCCCAAAATTTGCATCATTATAGTGATTTGGCTTTCTGGACTTGTACAAGGACAATCAAATCTACAACTCACATTTAGTGATCATATGCTGATTTGAATATTCCTGCAATATTTGCTTATTCGAAACCTAATGCACGTGTTTGGTATTCGCGGGATGTCCGGAATGAGAGGAATTATTACCAAGAGGAAGAATATCAGAACTTTTTTGGGCATTTCGTATTAATTTTTGTATATAAATTTGCAGATGTATTGGATAATTTGTTGATGAGTTAAGAATTGAGCAAATTTCTACTAGTATTCTAATGATCATCTTTATTCATTAGTTGAACCATGCCCAAAGTACCTCATAGTGTAAGGAATGTTGCTTTCAAGGATGAATTCCCAGAACATGACATCCGGGACGGAAATCTGTATTGCACTTATTGCCGAAAAACTGCGAGTTTGTCCTGCAATATATTATAAGAGTATACACTGTTATTTTCAAAATATCTGTTGCGACTTCATGAAAATGAATAACGAAGGTAACCCTTTTGGTTCACCATAAAGTTAACTGAAATTGAATCATTCTCATCTACGATAAAATCGCCGAAAGCCGGTAGTTTGACCTCTATGCCTCATTTAACCCTTTGGGTAATTGCGGCTACTCCAGTGCCAAGATGGCTTGTGCTTCCAGTTTAGGGCATCTAACCTAATTTTAAAGTACTTTAACTAGTGAGGGAATATTTTGGAGTAAATGACAAAATTAGGGAAATTACAAGCATTCATGAAACTAGTTTTTAGACATTCCAGAAGCCTGTAACATTGGTTACCTTTAAGTTCATGCTACAGGGTCCGTACAACATATTCAATAAACTTTCTATTTAACTTGAGCAAGTTTTTCTGAACTTCGCTTATTTTTGATAAACTCAGGCAAAAACTTATGAATAGTTTCTCCGTGAATTCAAAAACTTTGTTATCAACGGCGAAAATTTCTGTCGCCAAGCATGGAGCTTTGAAGATTCAAAAATTTGTTCAATTAAAATAAAGAAGTACGCACTTGCTCAAGCTGAAAGCAAGCACATTAGGACAATGTCAGTGACTATTCAGAGTAATGACAAATATTTCCCCGGGAAATTTTTTCCTAAACCATTTAAATTGTCGTACCCAAAGGGTTAACTCACGAAACCAACTTTTTGTGCTCGCCTTGGCCGAGTGCCTGAGAACGCACCCGTCTGCGAAGGTGTCAAGGGTTCGAATCCCGGCGCTGAGCGGCGATTTTCCCCGTTGGGTAAGAGGAAAACTCAATCATAATACCCCACTCTACCCAGGTGTCTGAAATGGGGATCGGCTTGACCGGGGATTAACCGTCCTGGTGTTAATTTTACGGTTTTTGAAAAAACAATGCACAAGATGAAATTTATCAAGCTTAAGGTAGTGAAAGAAAGAATCCTTTTTTTCAGATTGCCAGCACGAGAAGATCTTCGGTTGTTCAGCATCTGAACACCATGGGTCATATAAGAAATAAAATGAGTAAGAGAAAATGTCATGAAGAGTCGAATGAAACAGTGGGCCAAGCGTCGGTGGGCCAAGCGTCGGTGAGCCAAACGTCGGGGAGCCAAGCGTCTGTGAGCCAAACGTCGGGGAGCCAAGCGTCTGTGAGCCAAGCGTCAGTGAGCCAAGCGTCTGTGAGCCAAGCGTCGGTGAGCCAAGCGTCTATGAGGCAACATTCTAATTCTTAATCTGATTTCAATAGAGATCTCTGTGATGCCATGCTATCTTGTGATATACCTTTACATAAATTTTCAAATGAAATATTCACACAGTTCATTAAAAGGTATACAGGTAGGACTGTGCCACATCCGTCTACACTAAGAAGATACTACGCGTCGGGAATATATGAAGGAATTATGAATGAGCTGCCTAGTAAGGCTAAGGGCAAAAAAATCTGGGTCTCATTGGATGAAACCACTGACGTGGAGCAAATGTTTGTTTTAGCTTTCGTCTTTGGTATTTTGAAAGAAAACGAACGTGACAAGAGCTTCTTGGCTAATGTAGCTGTGTTAAATAAAGTGAATCACTCAACAGTGGCAGCACTTTTCCATGAATCATTGCAATTAATTTGGCCCGAACAAATCATGTACGAGTCAATTCTCCTCGTTGTCACTGATGCTGCCCCATACATGATTGAGGCAATGAACGGATTGCAAGTCTTATTCCCAAGGATGATTCACGTGACCTGCTTGGCTCACGGACTACACGAGTGGCAGAGATAGTTAGAAATAGTTATCCCCAGGACAATCGATTTATATCTTCCACCAAAGCTATATTCCTGAAAGCTCATAGAGTTCAGAAGTTCCAAGAGATGGCTCCTGGCGTACCGTTGCCTCTAGAGCCGGTCATTACTCGTTGGGGCACATGGTTGGATGCTGTGAAGTACTATGCAGATCATTTCGAGAACATAAACTGTGTTATTGAAACATTAGATCCTCAGAGAGCAGTGAGCATCGAGGAAGCGCAAAGTTTGCTGAACAGTGTTGAATTTAAAATTAGTTTAACCTCCAAAACCAATACGTTTACTATAATTTCCACAACAATTAAGAAACTGGAAGCAAAAGGGATGGGAATAGCAGAAGCTATTGAGCCTGTTACTGGAGTAGAAAACGCTCTCAAATCTCATTTTGACCAGCAATATTTTCAAAAAATGAACTCAATACTATGTAAGAATAAGGGATTCTCCATGATTAAGGATGTCAACTCTATTTTGTATGGCAATCCTGTTGAGGAAATGAACGAAGTAGTTGGTCAACTCTCTCCATCTGACATGGAGAATCTTAAATTTGCTCCCCTGGTGTCGTGCGATGTAGAAAGAGTGTACTCGCAGTACAAAATTATTCATGCCGATAAGCGTAGAAGTTTCCAATTTGAAAACATGAAAAAGTACATTATTATTAAATGTAATCAAATACGTTAAACCTTTTTTACCTTGTAATCCTATGAAATCCTATTTCCATGTCTTCTTCATTAATAGCTAATGCTCGATACTGTAAATATTGACCATTATGGTAATGAATCATTTATTTTCGAGTTCAATATTTAAAATATTTAAGAAGTTTCAACTAATTGAAGTTGGTCATTCAGCAGAGCATATGCAAGACTTGNGCTAGAGTGGCAACTATGGCCCGTCAGGAGCCAGGGGCCCAGGGTTGCCAACTCAGTGAAGCAGTTTCCAGCCAGATCTCTCAATTTCCGTAGCTATAATTAGCCAGATATTATGAAAGTGTAGCCATTTTTATAGCTAGCTATTATTTTACATATATTTTAACGATATTTCTAGAAAAAAAATAAAATGAATAAACATATGCAACAATTGAAATCATGAAACGGAATTTAGAACACTATCAGTATGCCTACCTGACGCGCGAATTATTTCTCACCTATTATTCGCGGACATGATTGCTCGAGTTTCAAACGAGAGCAAACGAGATAGAGTTGATAGTGATACAGCCCGAAAGACCCACATATTGGCTTTTATACTTCTAAATATTTTATTGCATGTGTATTCTGAGCTCGCCTAAAATTGTAGAACACTCACTTTCAACGTTGGGCTTAGCTTGTTCTTCAACTGAAGCAATTTTATTTCAATTAAACCTAAGCTATGAGCATGAACACGGAATTCCGCTAGAAATTCGCTGTCATCATTTTCAAGCTAGATTTATAGACATCCGCTAGACTGATTTCTTCTCCGCTAGTATACTTAAAAATTAGCTAGATCTAGCGAGAAATTAGCTAAGTTGACATCCCTGGCCAGGGCTCAGGCGTATACTGCTTGCTGCAGCCTGCAACGCAACGTGCGTACGTACTAGTCTCGCTTTGAACATGTTTCAAATGGAGTCGCCTATACGGATCGTGATTGGGAAAGAGTTCTAGAGTATTTTCAAATGACGACAATGCAACGATAGATGCTTTCCTACGTGTTTTGATGCATTGATAACTATGTAACCTTTCGGTAGGCATAAAACCCTCTAATTACCCTATTTCTGTACATTTTACCCTATTAATACCTCGATTACCATATGAAAAAGTACTACCCCATCGTTACCCCGTGAAGGGTCTGATTACCCTAAAATAGGGTAATTACCCTGCTCGTGGAAACACTGCATGTAAGCTGAGCAGCAGTGATGCCAGATGCAGGGAAATTTCCCTGTTATGGGGAAATTTTGGGTCCTACAGGGAAAAAGGGAAAAAACTTCGAAAACTACATGAAAACAGGGAAATTTTGCCATGAGGTTTCACTTTTGTGTAAAATTACGTGTAAGTGATTAGCCACTTAGCATTTTGTGCTTAGGTACTCAGTATTTATAGTTTTGACTCTTATCGGACATGTTCGAACTTTGATACACGTATTGTACGCGTACATACAGACTTGGAACCGACTCAGAGGCGCGACTGCATCGCAGACGCGCAGCACCAGTTCAGCTTCACGCGTGGCGTGCCTCACGTATCGAAGAGTCACAGATCAGGGTTGCCATATTGGCCTTTTTAAGGCCAAATTTCACAAATCTAGCTTTTTTTGCAAGCGTTTGGCTTCGAAATTTTAAGGTTGGCCTTTTTCTTGCATATGGCCTTTTTCTGGCTTTTTAGTCATTTTCGGTTCTTGAGGCGCACAAGGCGTAAAACTGAAACGTGACAGTTGAAAGCAGAGCAACAGGATCAGCTAGATCTTGCTGAATATTACTAAATCCTTTACGAATATTATATCAAGTAATCAGAGGATAATTTGCAGATTTGCATAGGCTGCATTTAGCTCAGGATTGGATCAACATTAGTGAATTAGTAGCATAGACTGGAAGCAGGAAGTCATTTTGAGGGTGATGTGATTCCTTAAAAGCACTATGCAGTTTTGGCTTGGAATACACAGTCACTCAAACTTTAATTAAAGAACTCTCTGGTTGTACGCTCATTGCCTGATGACTCCCGCCAGCAATGCTTTAGTTGAAAAAATGTTCTCTAACATTAGATTACGAACTAGAAAGCTATATTCAAAAGTGCGAATCCGGACATATCTCAACAATAGTTTTCTTTGTTGTAAGGACTTCAAAGTGGCCTCAAGAATTCAAACTTATCTCAAATCGAGCGTCTTATATCAACGGAAATCAAGGACCTAGCTCTCTAGCGCTGTTTCTATCTTTCAAACTTCTGCTGAGATTGAAGAGTAAAAAGAATTTATTATTCCTCGAAGAATAGTGTAAATTAGGTCTATTTTTCCTTTATATTATTAAATTTTTAATGGCAAGTTGAATTATGATACTTTTAAGGTATCTACCTGCTATATTAGTGTACCCATAACTGAATTTGGGCTTTTTTGGCCTTTTTCCTGGTGAAATTTGGCCTAAACTTCATGTAACTATCTGGCAGCCCTGTGACACAGATCACAGTTGCTTGACAGTCATTGTAATGATCATAGCGAGAGGTAATTGAAGCAACGCGCTTCAGTATTACTGAAATTTTTGAAGTGAATTAACGTAATACGTACAGCAGTGGGAATGAAATGCCACGGTCATGAGTAATATGTAAGCATTTAATTCATACCGAAAAGTAGCTAGAGGAAGGGGCAACTGAAATCAAATTTAAAGGGTGGCTCAGCAAAAGTGAAAAGGAGCAGAATATTCTCATTGTTAATTATGTGATGTACATGAAAAAGCTGGCAAATCTGAGATTAAAGACCATGCTGAAGGGAAAAATATAAAAAGGATGTAGAAATTAAGAAAACAAGTGCTTTGGAAATGCACAGTGTCAGTGGACGAAGAAAAAATACCCAAGTAGACGAAGGTGCAATTAGACTTGTTACATTCCAATATAAGCATATTATTCCACATTCTGTTGTTGAACATTCAGTCCCAGTTGTGAAAGCAGCTTGTTCTGATTCGGA
>JACJUY010018843.1:0-10159 GCA_014220935.1 Platorchestia sp. MABIK
AAATAGGACTACTAGCTTTTAGTTTCTTCACTTTTATAGATTAGGCGTGTAAAGAAAGAAATAAAATAAAAATGATTTCACTACGTGCAGTGTTCTTCGTTTTCAAGTTCCTGATGAACATCCGTTTGAAGAAATATGACTTTACAACTATGGTGAAAATTTGAGAAAAATCCATCAGATCATGAGTAAGACGGTCCCCTTAAGCAATAAAGGCACAACCAGCACAATTTTCAAGCAATAGTTTTGTACATAATTGAGGAAAATTTTTACAAAGAATATACCACAAACTGCAGATATAATCACACTCACTTTGTCACCCTGCTTGAGCTTTAGACTGAGCACTTCCTGCATGATGCCCCTGATTGAGTTACAAGTCTTAATGAAGAGCTGCTGGTCTGTAACTGCAGGACGACTTGCCACCTCCTTCTCCTCATATGCTAGAGCGTCCTGAGGGAGAAAAGCAAAAGTTCTGAGATGACTATCAAAAAAAATAAAAATCTACCTACCATCAAGTACGTATTGTTTGGTATAAATTTTGAAATTTCAAGTTTAAAATTCAAGTACTTATTCCATAGCACAAATTTAAAACTAAGTTTAAAGTGGTGATGTACCGATGTATCGGTATCGGCAAGTATCGGTCATTTTACTGGTATCGGTAATATTCGGCCGATACTTTACCGATACTTTCCCATAATACGTATTTTATCATAAAAATGAAAGTCATAAATCATGAAAGTAAATGTATAATCAAATAAAGAGCCTATTCATACCTAGTAAATTAGTTAGCTAACTGTTGAATTACGGCGTTTAATCAGGCCCGCTAACTGAATTTTTTACTTTGAATTCCCGATGAGTCACGTACGGTCAGTAAGTGAGAGCTATGTTCCATGAATGGTTAAACACAGTAGCGACATGAAATTTTTTTATTTTTACAACTAAAACCTATATAATTTGACCCAATTTTGATTTCTCAAAGTATTTGGCAGGCTAACAAAAATCCTACCAATTAAACAAAGTTGAAGGTGCATTTTAAAGTTTTTGTAAATTTAATAAAGAAGTAGCTGAAAACTCTATTTTAATTTAGCTTGTAAATCGTCAAATATTACGAAGCTAATAATTTCATTTTAATGTAGGATGTAAATTGCCATACATTCCGAATCTTGCATTTTTCTTCTATTCTAAGACGTTTGAAAAATTCACGAACAATCTCATGGTTCATTGCGTGTTTGCGGATCTTTTCGGTTTTGGGGCCTATCGAATTTTAATGTTTTCCTTTCACCAAAGTATGTATTTTGGTGTGAAAAACACGAAAATGATAATCATTTTGTTTAGAAATTATTCGTTAAGTGTGCGTAACCTAACCAAGGGTATAATTTCAAACACCTCACTGTTAATCATAGTGAAAACTTTGTGAACCTTGCAACAGGTGCACACACTCAAATGATTGAGAGTGTATGGCATGGTCTAAAAATAAAAAAAACGCCAGGGAGGCACTCACCGACAAATGATTGATTCCTGTCTGTGTGAGTTTGCGTGGTGAAAACGGACCGAGAAACAGCAGTTTTTTCGTAAAAATATTAATGGATATGAGCTTAATAAATAATTTCTCCAGAAAATGGTTATCATTTTTGTGTTTTTCACACCAAAATACATACTTTGGCAAAAAAACGTAAAAATTTGGTGGGCCCCCAAACCGAAAAGAGCCGTGTTTGCTTCTGCACATTGTGTGTTAGTAAATACATGTACTGCTTGCGTTCACGCTGCTATTTCTGAGACTAGATGCTACATTGTATTACTATTTTACGCCTGTAAATGGGAAAAATATTTATAATGAAATTTAGTTGGATAATAACCTCAGTTGGTAAGTAAAGATTCTTAAACAGTGAATACTTATTTGTTCATACATGCTAATTACAGTATCACACGACAATAAAGCGGAAAGATGACGCAACCGAAAAAATTTGTGCTCATCATAGCCGTGTGGCTTTAGGACCTGCCTCCATGAGGGCAACGAGGGTTCGAGTCCCGGCGCTGGTGGCAATTTTCTCCGTTGGGTATATGAGAAAAAATTCTAAGTAAAATACCCCACTCTACCCATGTGTCTAAAATGGGCACCGGTCTTGACCGGGGAAGAGCGTCATGTCGTCCTGGTGTTAGTTATAAGACATTTGAAAAACCAATGTACAAGGTGATATGTATCACGCTTGAATTGGAAATAAGCATTCGTAGATGCCGATGTTTATTTGTTTGGGAAACGAATCAAACTATGACACTGGATTGCAGTGTTACCAACTTAGNCGTTCATTACATGCTTTACCCAGTTAAAAAGCCGTGTTTCGACACTTGGATCTAGTGAAACCAATTTAAATTCGAGTTATTTCCTAACTGAAGACTTAGGGGCTTTGAGAACAAATAAACTTCAGATTTGCAAGCAAATGAAGCTGATTTTTCAGTGAGAGTGAAACTTTTCTGCTAGCTACCGATTGGAGCAAAACCTAGGACTTAAAATTGAAACGTTTAGCAGTAAGCATCAAACCGTAGTTTAGATCTTTTATCAAATGAGTCAAATTTTGAACCAATTCTTCGGTGCATTTCCTAGTCTTTTTGGTATTTTATCATTGGGATAATGCACAGGCTGCTTTAATGATGTCCAAGTCTACATAAGGTGCATCGTTATAATTAAAACCGAAAGATGTGCAAATATTAAAAATAATTTTATGAAACCAAGGAAACTTCGCATTGCAAGATTTTCTCTTCGAAAAATTTATTGGCTTTGAATTCAAACAATTCCTGGGAAAGGATTCTGAAACAAATTTTACAACCACGGATTCAACACAGGAAAAACTAACCAGATGAAACAAAATTGAAATACAATAGCGAGGATAATTACTTCAACTCAAATTTTTCGAACTTGTAATTGTTTTAAACATTTCAGGTCTGTGACAAATTTAGATATGTTCTGGACCGGCCAGCTCCATCATCCGACTTGATTATTAAGGCTAGAACACTATGGACTTAGGCTTGTTAAAGTGCTATCGAGTGAGGCGTTAAGAAAATTGGCATGAGAGCAATAAATTTTTTTTTGTTTGTTTGGACAATATTATTTGATTAACATTTGATGCCTTTCTCATCTTGTTTAAGCATCAATTTGAAGTGATCAGTATGGAGAAGATTTGAAAAGAGTTGTTGTTGAAGTTATATTTGTTGCAATAGTGCGCTATGTGCAATCGAGTATGTGGGCATGACTTCCAGTACTTTATGTTGTAGGATCGCCGAACATCGTGGAAGAAATTATCGCACTGAAAATATTGTAGGAACTCCTTCACATTCAGCCACACGGAATCATGAAGATGTGTTTAATATTCCAATAAACAACAGAAATTTCCGGGTTTTGCTGTAGGGTAAACATTAAGGATTTTGGGATCTTTTTTCATTTATATGACGAAAACAATTTTGCGCAGCAATCCTAGTTTTCCTCCAACCAGGTGAAATACCCGTGGACGAGAATTAGTACTTCTCAAAAATGAGTTATCACAAATAGGTTAGGCGCTGAAGAATTAATGTGAGTAATCTTTTGAAAAATAAGGTATACTGTAGGTAAAAATTTTTCTGCCCTAAAACATTAGGAATCAAACATTAAATTAAAGACAACAACCTGAAGTTCAATAACATCACCGATTACTTCGTTAAAAGCGTCAATATTTCAAGCATGGATCGTACTTTACAAGCACATTTGCCGGACACCTGTCAACCCGGTCGCATAACGAAAAAAATGAACAATTAGGCATTCCTCCGCTAGCGCTTCACATGGACGCGCGACGTATGACCTGCTGCAGCCCCGCCGCTTCACGCGACCGCCGCCAGCTAATGAGAGTGCAGTACAGACAGTATTTATTGGAACATAATTACGCAGTTGTGGTCGCAATTTTGTTGTCAACTCCATTAGCTGAATGAGCTCTTCACTGGGCAAAAATGGCCTTCAACAACCCAGAGCTCGAGATTATTGCTCAAACATTGAGCGTTACATGGGGACACGAGCCGTTAGAAGCTTGTAGAGTGTGCGGAGTGTCCGTTCATTTCACTGTTTTGAAGCTCCTCCATAGAAATTAGTGCTTCAAAGCAGATGTCAATTACTGAATGAAGAGATAAACCGTAATGACATGATGAGGAAGAAATGTTCACGCGAGGGCTTAGGGGAGAGGCGCTTCTACTTCTCGTGTCTAAAATTGGTAGGATGAGCCAAAGAAGAAGTTAATTATATGAGTGGGAATACAGAGTGCTTGTTTGATATTTTATCGCAGTGAAATTTTCTACACCCTCCTGCACGCAAAAAGAAGGGGAAATTTCTCCTTTCGTACATGAGCTCAGGAGCAGAGGCATTAGTTGATGAAGAGACAATAGATCCTCTAATACGCTCTAATAATAAGCTCTCGCGTAGTTACATCCCACATTTATTGGTTTGTAAAGTTTGCCAATTGCAATAGATATTGGTAGAGCTATTTTATGGCATCTCAAATAATGAGGACATGAAATGACTTTGAGGGCGCGTTGCTCATCTTTACTACGTAATTTCGTATTTCTGATCTATCACAGTTTAGAATGTGAATATTTCGTAATTGTATATTATTTAAAATTAAATACAAGCTATTCAGTACCCACGCACGTTTAGAAGTTGCATTTCGAATCCGACCTATCTCGGAGCTGAGAAACTTAAAAAGTGCATGAATTGTACAAAATGATATTTTGATAGCAGATAAATTCTTCTGTCATATATGCTTGATTTCGCTATACTAGTTCGTCTCTTGCAGCTTGCTTCAATTATTTTATCATGTTTGAAGCAGACTGATATGTCCTCAGATGAGGGATCAGTATTTGACTGATAAACTGTATACAGTATTTGTTGGCGAATGTGGATATTTGAGTGTGTCTTTTGTAACACCACACATCCTTTTAGTGAGCCAAATCAGGGAGAAGCGAAGAGCTTTAAAGTAATAGCTTCCATCCAAGTTAGTGCAAAAACCGTTGTTTTCAAACAACTTTAAATTCTCCATTCTAAAACTTAATTAAGTTGGATTTTTTAAACTAACCTGAACATTGTTTCACAAAAAAGCTTATGAGTTGTTATTGGAGTTGAACATGGAAGATATTGTCCAGGAACATTTTAAACATTATGTTTATCGAAACATAAAATGACGTTAGCCGCATCTTATGCTGTTCATGTTCATGATGATGTTCGGCACTATTGTATTTCACATGTTAGGTTACTATTTATACAGTCACATCGCAAAAAGTATTGTAGGACTGGAGAAGTATTTGTTTTTCCTTGCCACTGGTATAAAATTTAAATGGTTAAGAAATATTTAGCTTCCTACGTACTACTGGTATTAAACTTTAATGGCAACAAAAGATTTAATTTTGAATTTACTACTGGTATTAAATTTTAAAAATAAATTCCTTAATTTTTTCCTGACTACTGCTGTCAGAATGGTTTAAACGTACATGTGAAAACCTGTCAAACGTAAATGAACTAGTTTCAC
Organism: Platorchestia sp. MABIK; assembly: GCA_014220935.1. Lineage (NCBI taxonomy): Eukaryota > Metazoa > Arthropoda > Malacostraca > Amphipoda > Talitridae > Platorchestia > Platorchestia sp. MABIK. Next base: position 5,538 of record JACJUY010018843.1, read on the forward strand.
ACTTCAAATTACCAATAATTTATTTTGAAATTTATGATTTTATTGGTTCAAACAAACCAATGAAACAAACTTAAGAACAAACTTTATGTCTTGCATATAATGTGGATTAATGGATCAAATTTTTAAACATGTGTCAAACAATCATACCGTTGCCAACAATTGTTACACGTGATTCATTATTGGTGACTTCAAGTGAAGTGAAGAACATTCAGAACATTCATTCGTGCAATAGGTTCATCACCAATAATTTTACTCACATAAAGAAGAGATTCATTTGGAGCAAACAATTGGCCGCAGAGATTCAAAGATTTAGCAACATCTTTTAATGAACAAGGCATTGAGAATCCTACCTTCAATTGACAATTTACCAGCACACTACACGGTTGAAATTACTTATGAGTTTTTGCATAATGAATGTTTGCATATCACAGTACTCTTAATTAGAAATTCGAATAAACTTACTTGATGTGATATTAAGAAAAATGTGAGGTAAGCGCTCAAAAATTAAAAATGACACTGCAAATGAATCAAGCTGTAAGACCCTCCATTCATGAACTAAGGATGAGTGAACAAAGAACAGTAGCAAATGATGGCATTCGTTCAATTACACCGAACTTGATCGCAAATTATGTACATTGAGTAGAAATGCATTACTAATTGGCTTCGGGTGAAGAAGATCTGCAAGAATTTCCAGAATTAATTAATCGTAGGAAAGTTATGTATTTTTTGCAAATATTCATGTACGGTAAATGAAAAAACAATTCGGCCTATGGTTAAATGTTTATTTACCACAGTCACACCGCTGAAGGGTAATCAAAAATTAAACGTCATTTGTATATTTAGCACGCTGAACGGAAGTTTTGAGTAATAATACACAAATGGTGAAATATTGATTTGATATCAACAAAATAAAAATTTACTCTTATACTCAATATACTCAATAAAATCAATAAAAAAATACTCTTAAGATATCCTTTCAATCTATAATCCAAATGAATGGAGACTGTTTTTAAAGTGCGTCTTTCTACACAAAGGCAATCTACACAAAGGCAATAAGACGGCACATATATTCATGGCTCAATTTCGCGTCGGTTTTGAGAAAAAATTTCTTGGTTCATAGTTGTATTGGGTACTTTATAGAACGTTCATGTGATTTTTTGCCATAATATTTCACCATGTGAGTTTCCTGACACGTGGTAATATTTTACCATAAGTACATATTGAGAACGAATTTTCGTTTAGCACATGAAAGTGCAAAAGATGTTCAACTTTTGGTTCGTTTACTGCTGCATGACTTTTGGAAGTACTTTTTTGACCATGAATCGGATATGTATTTCATCCACTGCATAGGTGTTCTTTGTTTGATGTAAATAGGTTATTTTAATTTCATATTCAAAGGGGTTTACTTCATTGTTATAAAATACTAAAAGTACTTGAGGGAAACGTTTTTGAAATCTCTGTTTTTAAGATTTAATGCTCTCATTTTTTCTACCCTTTACTTTCTCGAATCAAACTATGTAATCAAATACAAATCCATGTTAAAATTGAATTTGTGTCTTTGTTTCTATTTATACCTGATGTAGCTTCTGCATATTCCTTTGTTCATTGGTTGCGTAGAGCTCTACCTACTTCTAATATTTGATCAACCTAATTCCATGAGGATCAATTTTAATTTCGACATCGAACAATTCCTATTTCACGAAGACCAATGGCAATTTCACAAAAGCGGATTCAACTTTTATCGTTGATCAATTTTATGTAGAACAAATCTATTTTCAGCAAGGACAAATATTATTATCGTAATTCCGAGTAGACAATGTTTAATTCTAATTTTACGAATTTTTTAAATTTCACAAGGACCAAATTCGTATCGTCCGAATCAATTTCGAGAAAGGTTTTACTTCTCCACTAGCACACCGCTGAGCACCGAGAAGTGTCCTCCGGCGCTGGCAGGCTCATCACAAATCCACCCCACGTCACATTGGGTGTCACGCCCGTAACTGTGATCTGTGAGCGCGTCAGACCGATTTCAGAATCACATCTCGATGTAACTCAACTGATGTAAAGGCTTCAGAAAGGGTTTCAGTTTATGTTGGAAGCCTGCTCTTGACAGTCGAAAAATTTTAAAATCTTTGGCTATGTTGTTTTTATCTAGTGAAATCTGTTCACTCAAGTTAAAATCTTAGTATACGAGTGTGTTGATCAGTTTAAATACCGGAATCGAAAATAAATTTGTATGGCTGCTTCTTTTATCCAACGGTGTTTCCTTTCTAACCGGATTCGATGAACTCTTAGCTTTTATAATTAATTAAATTCGCTATTTTTCTTGCAGCTAATGAGAAGCGATAAGCTCTAAAACTCTGAACGAAAATTTGTAAGATGTTAAAAGAGGTTTATTTTCGTCTGCATCAGTTCTGCTGGTTTCACTCGGTGATGAAATGCTTCGTTAAAATAGTTCCAAAACACATTAACGTAGTATGCATGAAACACTTTAGATTAACACTTGTGATCTATTTTTGTAATTTTATGTAAAGGTCACAAATCAAAACCTGAGGACTTTTTGGCGCGAGTATATCAGCATGAAGGAGTTATTCAAAAAGTGCGAGACCAATTTGTCTCACTGTTCTACACGCAAAGTAAACCTTTGAGTAAGTGAATGAGAACCATTAACCCTCACATGAAGCTTTGGTATTCTGAGTGAGCAACATTTTTGAGAAAAATTATTGTATTAATATGAAGTTGAAATTTTCAAACACTAAATTGTTTCACAAACTTCAGTAACGTTTTAGAGAACCACATGGGTATAATGGTATTAAATTAGAGACGGATGGTATTAGGATGAATGGATAGTAAAAAAGGATGGTATTATCCTAGAAATTTAAATTTTGATAGACTGAAATGTTCTACATAAAGTTTCCATAATGATCCATAGACAACCACTTAGGTTTCATGGTACCATCTATCGATTTCTTGCTCAGGGAGCGGTTCATGATTTGTACTGGTAACTTATAGGTGTAATACTTGAGGTGCATTTGCCCGTGTCATTTTGAATCAAGCTTTTAGCAAAGTAAGGCTCTAACACTAGTGAACGAAACTTAAAAATGCCATGGTATGTTTATCTTTAAAATCTACGTAAAAATAGGGAAACCAGCTGACTTCACTTCGATAAATATCCAGTAGCCGGGAAAATGGTCTGAAAATATAATATTCTATCCCCCCTAATTTATTTGTACTTCAAGGTTCTACCAAATTTGATATTCCAACAAATAATTGGTTTTATGGTTCTTTGTAAAAATGTAGGTAGGCTTAGAAGTCGCAGGATAAATTGGCGTCAATGTAAAAACATACAAAAATTGGTCCTTAGAAACGAACATGAATGAGTTGAATTGAATGATGCTAAAATCACAGCACGGTATTGAGCTTGCTCTCTACGGATTATTTAAGAAAATTTTACGGTTTGAAAATTTACTGAAAATAGTCATCAGAAGGTCAACAAAAAATCATACGCATACCATTATTAAATTTTTCACGATTCAGAGACAGATTTCCTCTGAAAGAAAATGCACTGTTATACCGCAGCGCATTAAATAGAAGACAAACGCGAATGTTTGTGTTTTTTCACTCTCATCTGTTTTAAAAGCGCCACGTAAAAGCATTGTAAAATCTGCCGACAACAAAATACGTGAAAGAATCAATTTTTCATCATCAATCTACCTCAACTGAACGGAACAACAATCTGTTCGAGCGAGAGGAACACTTAGCTTTGTAAGTCTTTAATTAACAGAATTTTAAATTTTTTAAACACACGAGACGTGAAGATGTTCAAAGTTTACGGAACACAGGTGATCTCTGCTCTTGGAAAATGAGAGAGCAATTTGGTTTTCCCTTTGGATTTCAAAGAAACTGCTAAACATAGAGTAATTCGCTTCATGTAAGAATAAACTTTTTCAAACAACTTGTAGCAAACACAACTACTGAACTCAAGCACATTAATTTTGTAAGTACATTAAGTTACAGCGACTAAAACACGGACGAGAAACCCGTTTTCACCTCGCTATTCTTTCAATACTGTATAGCATTGGCTTTCAAAAATGCTTTTATTCAGTGCACATTCTACTTTTTACGTTATTCTCCGGATTCTCTGACAGAATATCGTTGTTTCTGTTTGAAATTCCTAGTCAAATATTTCAGCGTTTTAATTAATATTCAAGCTCTAGTGTGATTATTACCTCATTACTACGAAATGAACCAGAAAAAACTCAAATTAGTTATTTAGAGAGTTAGAACAACATAGCAAACACCGTTCGGAACGAGCTGAGTGGCTCATTTTCGGATTGTCGCTTCAGTAAAATTAATGTCGTCGACATTAATCACGCACTAGCACCATAGTACAGGGAAGGGGATAAACAGTAACTTACACTCACAGTCGTCAATCCGGACCCCGAAATACGAATACGTGGGCTTGAGTATTAGAAGTCTACCTTTCCCAAAGAACATTTAAGCAAACTATGCGTAAGTAACGCCTGGAGTACTGATTATCTTCGAGTTAAATGACATCATCTTCTGAGTACCACAACTTATATGGATAAAAATTTGTCCCAGTTATATATATTTGGTGGAAT
>JACJUY010018844.1:0-10158 GCA_014220935.1 Platorchestia sp. MABIK
TCGCTCTCATTCTGAGGTGAACTGTTTCCCACGTCGACAGTTAGAACTCACCCCCACGTGCACCCCTACATGCACCCTTACGTGCACCCCCACGTGCACCCCCACGTGCACCCCCACGTGCACCCCCACGTGCACCCCCACGTGCACCACGTGCAACGTTCGCACAAAAGTACGCCTTACCAACACGGATGCAACTCACGAGGTGTGGTGACCATGCGAGGTGTGGTGACCATGCGAGGTGTGGTGACCATGCGAGGTGTGGTGACCATGCGAGGTGTGGTGACCATGCGAGGTGTGGTGACCATGCGAGGTGTGGTGACCATATGCACTGATGTCGCCGTAAACTTCAAAATTTGACCATAAACTGCAAGGTATCATTATACACTATGAAAATTGACCATAAACTGAAGCATTTGACCATAAACCACAAGGCGTAACCAAAAATTGCAAAAATGGACCATAAACTGTAGGATACCACCATAAACCACGAGGCGTAACCATGAAATGTAAAAATTGACCATAAACTGTAGGATACGACCATAAACCACGAGGCGTAACCATGAAATGTAAATATTGATCATAAACTGCAGGACATGACCATAAACCGCAAGGTATAATCATAAACTGCAAAAAATTGATCATGAATTGTAGGTTTTGTCCATAAGCCACAAAACGTAACCATAAACTGCAAAATTTGACCATAAACTGCAAGATATGACCATAAACCGCAAGTCGTAACCATAATCTGCTATACATAACTACATAAAATACACGCGACAGAGCCATACACTGTCATACATAATCGTCTAGCCCCAAAGTTTCAAGGACTATATTATCTGGGATTTGTTAACATGTTTCTAATTTCTTAATTAGAAGTTTCTTTGTACTACATTTCAGACTGTCCAACTTTGAATTTCTGATTTCGGAATGTCTAATTTTTGAATTTATGAAAATCGAATTTTTAATTCCAGAATTTCTAATTTTTGAATTTAATAATTTTTTATTTTTCGAATTTCAGAATTTCTAATTTGTGAATTTCAGAATATCTAATTTCCGAATTTTTGAATGTTTTACTCTATTTTTGAAGTTTAAATTCATGAATTAGTGAATTTATAATTTTGGAATTGTATTAATTTCTGAGACCTTAATTTCGGAATTTGTGAATTTCCAACTCCTGAATTTCAAATATTTAAACCTCTAATTTTTGGCTGTGCCTAAGCCAGTCCATGTCCAGACTAGTTCACATTTAAGCCAACCCACGTTAGGCCTAACTTGTGGAGGCCTAATTTGTGTAGCGCTAATTAGTGCAGGCCTAAGATATTTAAGCATAGGTTATTTAGGCTTAGGTTATTTAGGCTTAAGTTATTCATCCCTTATTTTCGCAGGCCTAACATGTGTAGGCCTAAGTTACTTAAACCTAGGTTATTTAGATTTGAGTTATTTAGGCCTAGGTTATTTAGATATGACTTATTTAGGCCTAGGTTATTAGGATTTGAGTTTTTTAGGCCTAGATTATTTAGGCCTTATTTGTGTGGGCCTAATGTGTGCAGGCCTATCAAAAGTTTACTGTCTGTTGCAGCCAGCAAGACGCCACACAAGAGAGGGCTGCTCTGCTCAGGATCGCTACCATTGCTACGTTGCAGTCACCTTACGTCCACACGCCGCAGACTTGACCTTAGAAAAGTAACACTAAAATCCATAAAATATAATAATTCGTAAGAACAAGAATTGCTTTATATACATGAAGTCATATGCTGTAGGTCGTAACCTTAAACTGCAAGATTCAGCCATAAATTGAATCGCATGTTCAAAAACTGCAATATGTATCGACATTCTGAACGATATAGTCATACATTACAAGATAAAAAAGTAGATTGTACGACATAACCATGAATTGCAAAAAAATAGTCATAAACTACATGACAAACCTTAAGCTGCATGACATGACCATAAACTGAACGATATGACCATAAACTGCACGATATGACCATAAACTGCTGAGTAAAACCATAAACTGCTGAGAATAACCATAAACTGCAAATTTAACCATAAACTGCATGATAGAACCATAATCTGAAAAGCATTACCATAAACTGCACGAAATAACCATAAACTGCATGATATAATCATAAACTGCAAAGGAAAACCATAAACTCCAAACCATAAACTATAACCAAAGTATAACCATAAACTGTATTAACTCAGGCTTACTCCACACTTCCGGATAATTAAATGAATGTTTAAGTAGAAATGAAAAACGTGTAAAATTCAACATGGATTGGAAAAAATAAATTAATACTGAAATTGGCTAGTAAAAACACAACAAGAACAAGAAATAATAAACTTATGAGGCATTAGAGGGTTGCAGTTAAGGGCAATAGAAATAGGAAACGCAAATAAAAGATGAGAATCAAATCAGAAAACGGAACCCATAAACAAAATAAACAAACAAGAAGGTAGAAACGAGAAAAACTCGCATAATGGAATAAAAAGATGAAAATAGCAAACAAGAAGGTAATAGATGAGAAAAAATCAGGAAACGGAATGCGAAAAGAAAGTTAAAAAGAATAAAGAAGAGGTCTTGGATTACAAAGACGCACAACAAAGGAGTGTGGAAGGTAAAAGTATTGTGCGGAGGAGCTGCTTTCCGTCTTACTGAAAGAAGGCAAAAGTAGCGAAGTCTGCTGGACTTTCGTGATTTCTAAACCACGGGTCTAGGCCAGCCAACATGGCCGCCTGACTTCTTCTCGACCAGGTGTGTGTGTGTGTGTTGCTTTATTGTGTGGGATACAAGTTCGTTGAGGTAAACGACTGATCAGCTTCAGGGCACAACTGGCGGTATTTTGAGTATCTAGGATACAANTTTATTAGATTAGATGAGTTAGTTTATGAGCCGGCTCCCAAACCACAACAAAGGATATTCCTAAGAAAGGAAGAAAGAAGACTTAATTTTGTACGAAACACAGAAGCGGGGAACCTACATGTGCACAAGGTGTGTCCTCAAACCCAGTACACGAAAAGAGCAAGGTTAAAAAGGGCACAGAAGAAGATAAAAGCTAAACGAGAAAGTAACAGCTGTTATAGAAAAGAGCAGCAGTGAAGTGAAAAGATTGGTCCATACCGAAATAAAAAAAAAATTTTATTTCAACAAAAGCGAGGCCTATATAACCAACCATCAGGTCGGAATATGAAAATTCTGTTCAGTTGTAACCATCAAAGTTGATATACGTAACTTTATATTTTGTAATGTAATGTGAAACGATGAAGTGTAATGAATCACAACCCTTGAATAATTATACAAAACGCGCCAGTTATTCTGTATTATAGACACCAGTTAATTCGTAATATATTGATGGCTGAAATTTCGTGACAGGTGCAAGTATTTTCATAAAATTGGCAATAGGTATTTGTAACAACCACTTCTTATTTCATAAGATAGGTATCAATTAATTCATACGATAAATGCCACTGTTTATCTACGAAAGGCACGAGTTATTTTGAAATATAGTTACACGTTCAGTATTTATACACCAGTATTGATTTATTTCAGTATCATTGACATCAATTAGTCCATAACATAAATAGATAACATGTATTTTTCGAATTAAATAAAATTAATTGCGTAAAATACATAGATACCAGTTAATTCGTAACATACTATCAGTTGTACCGTAACCTAGCGACAGTCATTTCGTAACATACTGTAGATTAGAGTTATTGAGGAACATAATTACCAGCTATGTGTTTCATAACATTGGCATCTGACATTTCATAACAGAAGTTTCAGTTATTACGTGACAAAAATCAAGTGATTGCATGCGATAAAAACTACTTTTTCGCAATATATCTTCGTATGTACATACGCAGCTAGGAAGCAATGTTTTCCTTTGTCCCCCTGTGTATTTTATTGAAACAATTAGATGCAATAGTCAAATATTAAATTGAAAAAGCTTTTTAAAAATTTTTATCTGCGTTTTGTGAATTAAAAGTTTAAAGTTTGATTTTCATTCTTTGATAATGTACATCTCAGATGATTTAAATCGTTATCTTGTTTCCTGGAATTGCAACAACCGGAAAAGAATAAGAAGTTCCAAAACTTTGAGCAGCTTCTGCTTACCTATATGAAATAGATGGCGTTTTTCAGTAGTTAATGGGCGTTGCTCGGGTGAGCAAAATGCTCGCAAAAAAGCCTGATAATTTTTTGCAGAGGGGATGATTTAAACCGATTAAAGCTTTTCACTTACGAGAACTTGCAAGCTTATTTCATAAAATGCGAGGAGGATAGGTTTATTTCTGGAAAACTATTCCTTGTAATTAATGGAAGCATTTCATCTCACTTTCAAAACTTGCGTTGAGCGAAAAATGTAAAAGCGAGGATTCATTGCTTCAAGTTCCCAGGAGAAATGACTAGGTGGAGGCGAAAAATAAATTTATGAACCCAGTCTTACATACCACATGCTTCCGTATTTTGCCACATGATGGCAACAGCTTTTCCAAAATCAGGTTTCATTGTTTTCTAACACAGCCTCATGCATGCGTCGCACGCTATGATATACTTGAATAATCCCATTCTCTAATGAACCTGAACCTCACTTATTCATTAAAGTTTCAATTTTATTAAATACTCGTACAATCGAAGACACAATTATTACCGAGTTTACCTCTTCATTTCTTCCCCACTTATTTGCCTTCATTTTCAAAATCACGATGTCGGCTAAAATAGCACGTCAAATCATTCACACAAATTCTTCCACAGTTCCATTTCTGGAACATGAAATCACTCACCGTTTGCTAACATTTAGTATTTTTTTCTTTCAATTATTCTCTCTCTAAAAACAGCCTTTGTTCCTTGCAAATCGTTCTTTGCATCAAATACGAATGCCGTATCGTTGGTGAAGGATAGCTTGTTCAAATCGTGCCCGCCACTCAGCGGCACATTAAGCCCTCTTACATTTATCTCTCTAATGGCACCATCAATATGCACATTAGAGAACCATGAAATATCCTTCATTGACACTCGTAACTCGCGGGCACTCAACCCACACAAGTGACCTGACTTTAGAACTTGAAACAACTCACCTCCTCACGCAGGAAGGGAGTTGATATAACTTATTCTGAAGGTCACGCAAGGAAGACATCAGTCAAGCTAAGCACACCCTGACTTAGGCTAAGCAAACGAACTGGAGCGCAACTACGGCTTAGGGTTCGTTGATGATAAGAAGGGTTCGGGAATAGGATTGGCTTCTACGATTCCTTAACAGGATTTACGAGACTCGTTAGGGGATTTGCTAAAGGGATTTGCAAGTTGGATGTGGCTCGAGACCGCTGTCGTATTAAATTGCCTGTGCAGGAGGGCATACGGGCTCTGAAATATAGGGGATGTGGCACAGGCTTGTGGATGCAGCGCTGCATTATAATGTGATGAGAAAATACACTCGCTGTCGAAGCTGGGTCGCAGCAATCGTGAGTAAATGTTTTATTACATTGTTATGCAGTTAATAATTATAATCCGACTCTTTGTTGTTATGAGCCATTTCTCAAAGCCCTGAATATGCCACTAATTAACAAAAAATTATCATATTCAAATGAGGCAGTAGAGGACGCTTTAACAAACTTTAACCGAACTTAGACATTCCGCACTTCGAGGTTAACGCCAACTTTAAATCCTAAGCCTCGACCCAACGACTCCAAGACGAAAAATACCGCTCATTAAAGATCCCAGATCTTGAGGCCATGAAAAATTCTTCCTGTAATAAACGTCGTATATCATAGTTTAATTCTATTTATTTGGAAAATTGTATTAGATGTTATTAGCAATTCAAATGAATGATAATTATTATTCAGTTGAGTTAACACCTTATATAATTTTACTAATAATAACATCTGCTATAATTTCCTAAGAAAAATAATTAAATATTAACATACGCGGATAATAGATATTGATATTGAATCAATGTATCCATTGAGAACAGGTCTTGATTAAACGAAAATAATAATTAAACTTAATAGTAACAATAATAATAATAATAAAACTAATAATAATAAAATAATGATAAAGATTAAATTAGACTAAATGATAATTAAACGAATTTGCGTGCTCGAGATGTTTGATCATTACCTGTACGATGCGGACTCGGTGCTGTGACGGTCCCGAAGCCCGGCGCTCGGGGCACTCTTCAGAAGGCAGAGACTGACAAAGGTCGTGGTTCCCTACCTCGCCTGCACTCCGGGCATGTCGAGGAACAATCTCAACAAAATGCCTTTGTTATCATTAAACATTGAATCTAAGTGACGTGCCAACGAAACATGCAATTAATTTTATTAATTAATCTTGTACATGCAATATCGTTCTGTAATATCCTGCTGACATTTTTAAAGTTACCGTTCCAATCACCATCCAGGAACCTACGAGCACGATGATGTTATTATTTACCTGAGCCACTACCCACCACTAATTCACGCGTAGGATCATCTCGGACGCGTACAATTATCTTTGATGCTTAGGAATATCTTTGACACCCGAGAACAGACACCAACTAAATTAAAGAAGCAGAAGGTGTAGAGAAAATGTTTTCTAACTAACTTATCACGAAAGTTGATGCCTCCCTCTGAGGTCAGAACAACTATCTCATGAAGATGCCGCAACTATCATATTAGATGCATTAATTTGCTCATTTAAAGTAAAGATAAAAGCAATAACATAAAAATAACCATGTGATATGTTTGATTGACGCTAGAACATCTGAGACCGAAAAAATGATAAAGACTAAAATTAAAATTCTGCTTGCAAACAAAGAGAGGCACATTTAATTAAGGCCTGACTTCGTACTTCATATAATTATTTCATTCAGTTCACTAGTGAGCGTGAACTCATGGACTCACAGCTAAAGTAAACCCCGTCAACGTGTCAACAAGTGTCACTGCTACTGGGTTCATTATTGTGAGAAAATGTTTCCACGTTAGTGAAACCAAAGGACATAGTTGTATGACTGCATTCGTTCTTGAAGTTAACCCAAAAGCTATGTTTAAATGACTTCTATTTAAGCGTAATTGTACACTATCCTTATACGTGTTTAAAACTAAAAGCTTACTTGACCTGAGTGTTAAAACACGGCAACGTTAAAATGTGTTTCGAAATGTTTCTATGAATCAAGATTTTTTTTCAGAAACATTTTACTCTCAGTTACTGTTTTATAAAATAGACACAAGAACGGGGAGAATTTAATCTCGCAAATGAGCCCACTTCACGCTGACCATTATGTTCTTTTATCAACTGGCTCGAAGTCTCCAGAAAACCTAGCGTCATTTACTCCTCCCTCCTCTCATAGCGCTATCTAAGGAAATAATTCTTTATGGATCCGCTGTAACATTTTGAAGCAAATTGTGCTGACCCGCAGAGCAGTTTTCATCGAAGCCTAGCATAATTAGGATACTGTTATCATCTAAACCTAGCATAATTAGGCTGTAGTTATTATTTAAACTCAGCATAATTAGGAAAGAATCCAGTTCTGCCATCAACGTTTTGTCGGAACTGGACTGGTGACATGTAAGAACCGGGTATCACCATCGCTGGCAATTTTCAAAATGGAGTACGATGTTTAATGAACCTTTTTGATGCGAATTGAAGTCGTTGAAGTGAATTTCGCACAGTTAGCAGACTGAGTAATTTATTAGTGAAACTAGCGTATTTTACACCGACAATTGTGACGCTATTAATACCATTCTCATTGTTGTATCCTGATCACGGGCTAAATATTAATTTGTATTGTAGCCTTAAAATGTTTTCGAACATTTAATTTTGGTACATGTTAAGTCTGGTTATATACATCTGGTGCAGTAGTCAAATACAGTAGCGAGTGGCTAAGATGCAATAATAATTAAAGTTTGCATCAAGTTGGTGAATACAGTCATCGGCAAAAAAATACGTAAAAACTTTGATATCATGTATATTGAAAATTACAGATCGAAGAGCAGACTTATAAAACTATTTTGCATATTGTTATAATTTCAGACTAGATTTACTATTGGGATCACATTTTTTAACAGTTTCATGAGCACTCAACATTAGTCACATTAAAAGCGAAAGTTGAGGAGGCAACCAGAGACAAAAAAAAATTGAAAGTGTCATTGCTGAGCAGTCTGAGGTTCCAGAGGGTTACTCAGGATGAATGATATTGTACCTTTACATTGCCTATAAAAGAAAAACAACGTTGACTAGGATCTTGAAACTTGCTTCACTCAATGGAATAACATTTTTTCTGCTTCGTGTAACTTTGGCCACAGAAAATTCAAGGAAGACCTAGCTACTCTCTTCGTGGGCCTGAGTGGTGCAGAATAACTGCTTAGGCTGTGCTTGGTCTTACTTTTTCAACCATGGTGGCACAACTGGAACAGCTACTGGTGAAAGACATCGAACTGTGATAACAGGGTTTCATATTCCAGCACTCGATGTTACAATACTTCCACAAAACTTGGTTTCAATATTAGGGAGCTGCAGCCCGTGCATAAATAGAAACAATGACTTTGTCTAAATGGTATAAGCTACCCAAATCATTTTTTTTTATGATTTGATATCATCTTTTGACTATCCGTTCTCCAGATTTGTTCCCAAAGGAATTTCTTTGGTGAGGCTATTCTAAGTCACAAGTTTATGTAACAAACTAACCATAAATACAACATCAATTATGAAATATCTCAACTTTCGTCTGACACACAATAAGCGTTTTGTAAACAACAAAGAAAATAACCTAAAGTTACAAAAACAACTTTAATCCTCATTTAAAAACAGTGCGTGAAAAAGAAGGTTTGTTAAACTATAAAAATTGTCATTCAAATCAAGTAAGTTTCAACACCCTGACATTTATTGTTTGTGCTACATAAGCAAATTAAAAGGTTCAGTTTTCTCAGGCTCACCTTGTATGACCAGCCCACGCCTCTCAGCGATGCATTCTCAGCCTAACGCCTCAGTGGTACCTCGGCTCCATCATCGTCAGACTAGATCCCCTTCACCAATATCTATCCTAGGTCTCCAGCAGATCCAAATGCCCCTCTGTGGTATGGAGGTTAGATTTCCATCGGATTATTTGCTCCTCAGTGATATCTATCATAGATCTCGTGTGGAATCACTGCCTCTCTGTGGTATCTATGCGAGATTTCCAATAGACTTGATGCTCCTAAGGAATTTCTACACAAGATCTCCATTGGGCTCGATGTTCCTTTGTGAAATCTAGGCTTCTGCACCGTCAGACTAGATGTCCCTCAGTAATATCTATTCCAGATCCCCATGAGACTATAGACCACTGAGAAATATCTAGGCTACACCATTTTCTCATTTAATCCTGTGTATGACAGTGCACATACATCGAAGTTTTGTGAGCGTATAATTTTGGCAACGCGGAAGCGATAAAATATCTTGAAAATGTTACTATGTCGATCGCAGCCATTCAATAGCTTAAAAATCTTTGTTAAAAAATTGATGTTTGAGTAAGGTTGGTATTGTATTCCACATAAATTTGATACAAAAATAAAATAAATTTATAAATCTGAGAATGCTCTCTCACAGGACACTCAAGACTTAAATAATTCATGAGTTACTTCCCAACATGATCAAACCAGTGAACCTTAACAGCCAAAAAAGGGCACATTTTTTAAGTTAAAGTTGTAACTCATACCTGAAAATTGAAACCTCAGTTTGAATGCGTGTACTTGCATCATTTGATTCCTCCATTTCTGTGATAGAAAAGCATTCTATTGAGTTTCATTTCCCATGATTGAATTACGACTTAATTAAGAGAGTAAAAACTTCGAGTGTTCCATTGTGTAACGTTCAGGAATCTAATTTACAGTGCTCGACTGAAGACACAGAGAACAACCACGCAACATAAGCTTCATGTTATTATAAGGAAAAATTTATGCGACCAAACTGCTTGGCAGCACAGCTGAAGCTTGTACAACATTTCTCAGGCTCTGTGACACAAAGACGTTGCTAAGCGGAGCACATCAGTTGCTTGGCTGTGCCATGGCTGTTAGCCTGGCCATTTTTGCGGAAAAATTCCAGAATTTGGCCGTTTTCAAGTTAAATTAAACTCCAAATGCCATTCTGCATCTGATATTTCTAAATTACGAGCTATTTGAATTTGAAGAATTTTTGTGGCGACA
>JACJUY010018845.1:0-10157 GCA_014220935.1 Platorchestia sp. MABIK
ATACTATTTATTTTTATTGTATATTTTCCAGTCGATGGACTTGGGTTTCTATTGGCCAATGCTGATGCTTATGAGCTGCAATGGTGAGCGTTTTAGAAACGTGTTCCCAAGTTAAAGCGTATGGTGCCATTCCTAGGTAGACCGTCGCGGCTGGGTCATGACTGAAATGTTAAAATATGAAGAGATTCTTGTATTCATCTATCTTCGTGTTGTAATTTCCGCCAAATGTTGGATGATATTTTACATGCATGCAAATACATCTTCTTATATTTGTTAATCACTGTGATACATGGGTCCGTTTTTTCAAGAATAGACAAAGTGTCATTGACCGTTATGTATTTGTGTTTAGCAAGACAATTTTGCCCGCCATTTCCAATATAGGTCGTCTCATACCTCACTCCCTTGAATCCTTGAGCGAGTCATTCCATCTGTTGAGCAAATAAAGTCTAGAATGTGTTGTACTGCAGTTGTTTCGTTAAAATTCAAATGTACTCGGAAAAGAGTATATTTTAATTTGCCTTCGGTCTCTTGATTCGAAGCCTTTTCAATTATATTTTCCGTTAGAGTCTCAAAAGATCAGGGTAATCACTATAAATATTGTACATGAACAAAATCGTAGTGAAGTGCTATTTGACAAAAATATCGATTGATTAAGATTTGCACAGCGAAATTCCACTCTCTTCCGATTATTTAAAACATGTTCCTAAGAAGGATCTCAGAGTACTCAGTTCTGCTTCAAGTCAACGGATTTTACTCTCAGAATTTAAGTTACTTCAGAGATGCATAGAAACAGAGATCGTGGGTAATGAAGTGAAATGACAATTCCTATGAAGACACCACTCATACATACGATGTCAGCCGTACATAAAACTTTTTCAGAGTTACATCCCTTAGATGAACAAACGACTTTGCCCCTCCATACCTCACGTCACGTACATCACATAATTGACGTTGCTGCCTTAGAGAGCCTGGAGCCAGAGCGAGCTCTGTGATATGGATCTTTTTTAAAAAAACGTCCGACAAAGCTAATGTTTGTGACTCTGTACTGCAGCTGCTGCTGCTGCACCAGCACGCAATGAGTGAGTTCTATGGTTTTGATACGCCGAGTCCTGAAAGTTTAAATTTTTAGGGGTAAAAAACTCATTTTAAGTCAGCACATGTTAAGAAAGCTTCTATTACGCAATGAATATTGCTTATGAGGTGAGCGTTAACAAATGCTTAAATGAGCCACGTCCTATAAACCTTCATTCGTTGGGAATAGATAGTCTTAATACATCACGTGCAGAAAGGGCTCATACACGCAACATTTCAAAAGAGTTGAAATGCACAGAGTATTATACAATTGCTACCATTACACCCCTACTGATATGGTTGTAGAGTTTTGGCACACCTCGTAGTAAAACGTTTGACTGTGATTCGATAAAGAAATGTGATTGAATATGCCGCATAGAACAAGAATTTTATGCACCTCGTTTTGAAAAGATTTCAACATGTTCTGCAATGAAAAGATTTGTACGCTGCAGGAAAAAGAAACAGTTATAACCAACTATGGGAAAGTTTTACAAACAGATTTAAAGTTTTCATTCATCACGTGTTAATTTTCAGTTCAATCTAATACAAATGAGGCAAAAAATCAGAAGGAGCTGCCACTTTTATCACGCAATTCTAATGAACTGGCTTATCAATTTTTCCTCGCTGAAGATGTAGCAGAGGCATTATAGAAACACATAATTTGGTAAATACCGTGCCACGCAAATGGTGCCCAAATTTCTATGAAGATGCTGCAAGTAGTTTTGTCGTTCGACGGAAAACATATGCTCTTGCCAGTGTTTTTCAAAACGTGAATTGCCGCACACACAAATTAACATCTGATCATTCAAGCGGTGCTACAATTTTCTGTAAAAAGCAAACACGCTTTTTTAAGTTTCAATGTTTTCTAAGCTCTTCATTTTTATGAATTCGTATCTACCAGTTCATTTCCATGCACTCGAGTCTATTCATTTCCGATCTTTTAACCTGGGCTATTGGAAAATGTCTGTGTCTGGCATTTTTTCCTACCATCTTCCAACACCTGAATATGAATGCAATTTTCCCGTGTACCAACGAAATCAATGCCAAGAATTACTCACACATGCGCTATCTTCATAAAGGCACAACGCAGCTTTCACGACGGATCTTCAAGCTATCAAAGCAATATCCCAACTCACAAAAATCCGGCTGCGAATATTTTCGATTGGGCAACACGACGCCATTTTTCGATATCGGAGATGAAGAGATCAATTTAATTAAGGGGAGATAACATGGATGTCGGCTTGCGATCCCAGCCTCAAGAAACACAATCCTTTAGATCCAGCGCGGGCCCAGCGTCACGCTCGTGCACTTGTTCAATGAAAGACCGCGGCATGATGAGCTCAGAGCATGAAGCCACAGCGTAAGGGAATGTTTCGCGGTCGTTCTAGTTTTAAAAGAACTTTTAACGTTGTAGTGAAAAATTTTCAACGGTTTGGCTTTCGTTCAAGTTTTAAAATGATTCATATCAGTAGAATGTTAAATTTGTAATTATTTGGCGTTTGTTCTAGATGTAGACGTATGTGTAGGAAGGTGGGATGTNCAAATTTGCAATAATTTGGTGTTTCTTCAAGATGTAGAAGAATGTGTAGAAATGGTACATAGAATAAACAATAATTAAGCATTCGTTTATGATATAGAAGTTTGGGTAGAAATGAAAAGTAAAATTTGAAATAATTTAGCGTTCGTCCAAGTATTAGAATGATGCCTACAAATTTAATTTAAATATTGCAGTAGTTTGAAATAATGACAAGGACTATTTAATAACTTCTTACTCTATGTGAGGTATGCTATAGGATACGGGTGCTCAGCGCATCTCGGGGACTTAGCGCCCTAGGTTATGTAGGATTATTGAGGTTTAGGCGGAGAGCTGCGGGGCTCTGGTGTGCTGGTGCTGGTCAGGTGAAAGTGACCTGTTTATGGTGGTGTGCTGATGGTGGTGTGCTGATGGTGGTGTGCTGATGGTGGTGTGCTGATGGTGGTGTGCTGATGGTGGTGTGCTGATGGTGGTGTGCTGATGGTGGTGTGCTGATGGTGGTGTGCTGATGGTGGTGTGTTGATGGGGGTGTGCTGATGGTAGCCTACTAATGGAGCTCGCTGCTGGTAGCATGCTGATGGTGGGTGGAATTATAATGTTAGTATGTCGATGGTGATAGGCTGACGATGGTTTACTGATGGTGGTACGCTGAAAGTGGTAGGCTGATGGGGGAACTGGTGGTTGTGTGCTGATTGGGGTATACGGACATCGGTATAAGGAAGTGGGCAGACACAGTGAAAATATAGTGATATTGTGATATTCAGGGATATCCAGGGTTATAGTGATGTTATACTGATATTCAGTGCTATATTGCGACACACTGAAGGAAGTGTGCTGATATAGGTGCTCATAGAGACGTAGTGTTAGGGATATGATGGTGTGATGATAGGCACACACTTGCAGTAGTATGCCGAGACTGGTTTGCTGCTTATGATGTGAAAGCATGTATCTTGCATGCCGATAGTACTTAACATATCCCTTGTTACCTTAACATAACCCTTAATATAACCCTTAACAAAATCCTTGTTTGTCGTGTTACTTTGGTACGCGATTGGTGCAGGCTAAGTTTTTTATCTGCAGAAGCAAAAATCTACAATTCTATCATTTATTCTGCATCGTTTGGAAGCCTTCTCTAAGGTTGTTCAAAACTTTGTGAGTCTGTTTCAAACTGCAGGTTTTAGATTCCTTGTTTTAATGCTATCTTTGTCAAAATAGTGATTAAGGTGGTCAAACTTTTCAAGTTCTGTAATTGGAATGTTTTGTTTCAAAATGCTAACTGTTTTGCATCACTGTATTATTAACCTTTTTTTTCTATACGTATCCGATGTAAATATCTTCTGTTTGTCCCTTGTTCGAACAATACTACATTAAACACTTTTTATAATTGTCACCACAGTTACTATGCAAGTATATTCATATATTCTTTTCTCGCAATGAGGCCGGGAAAAAGTTGCGTTTGATATCTCTAACATTTTCAGTGTAGTGTCCTAGAACAAAATTATTAATCTTTTCTATTTCTTTTGGGCAACTAAATATCACTTCCCTCTTCAAAACGTTCCTGAGTACAGCAAAAACGTGTCACTCTTCATCAGTAATATAACAAGTAAAAACCTGCTCTCGTGCGCCCTGAAGCGCAGCTGCGAGACACGCGCCCTCGCTGGTCGCTCGTGTTGCCGCTTCGGCGCTTGTTTGTTTGCACGATTTCATTTGTTCGATGAAATCGACTACTCTTTCCTAGGTAAAAGTCGGAGCGGTGTCTGGAATAGTTTCTGCAGTTTGCGCTGCGAGGAACTTTTGTATTAATTTAGAGGAGTTGCGCTAATAGTTCTCGTTCCTACAGAGATTGCTTAAATCCTTTGCGATTTAGAGCTGTATATCTGTTAGCGCGCTGTTGCTGTGAATATTTCCTGAAAACCCGATTAGTCAGTACTAGGGTATGACCGCCTCCTGCAGTTCAGTGTCACTCATTGGAGAAGCCGGCAGAATTCCTGCAGAAATATTAGCAGCCACTGCACATGAAAACTGCGGCAAACGTGTCTGTGCCGCTGCACTCTTGTAAACTCACCAAACAGCTGTAGCACTGCAGTGATTTTCAATAGGGAATACAAATACATGTGGGCACTTGATCAACATAACGTACAGTCCAATAGTCATTAGAATGTTTTCATAATACGCTAAAATATATGGTAATCAGTTCATCAAGTAACTAGTCCCAGTGTGGAACAATAAATGTATGGCAGATGTAAAAATTATTTCAATTTCCATCAAAATTCTAACGAATAAAATGGTGAAACATTCACCCTGGGAAGTATTCAGAACAACTAAAAACTAACTTACCGCTCTTTGTCTCCTGTGTAACGCGATTTTCAAGGAAAACTCCTCCAAATGGACTTGCTAGAAAGCCTTTTCGCCCTGATGGAGTACTTAAAACTCATCTAAGCGCTTTTTTATTTAAAGTGAACTACAGTACAATAATGGGTTTTTCTTGAAAACGAATGATTTTTTGCAATCATCGTTGTATTTAGTTTAATGATATTCGTACGGAACTGGACAGAAAATGCCGCAGAGGCATGCATTATAAGCGAAAGCAATGCTAAATTTCTGGTTGCATGAAACAACAATTTCCATTCTTTAGATGAAACAACTTTTAACATTTTTTGAAGATTAGCTTTGAAACAACTTTAAATATTTTTTGGAGGATGTGATAGCACTAATGATCGCTTGATTATAACATTCCTTCTAATGATTTGTAACAGTTAGTCCCACTCTCGCTTCTTGGGAGGAAATGTGAGGTCCCGAGCTAAGAGTTAAGCATGCCTTCTTTTCGTTAAAATGAAATATGACTTTCTTCTGACTCAGACTTGCTTCTTGAACTTTTATAATTTTTCAAAATCATTCTCAAATTATTCCGTCTGTGCACACAAGATTTTGTGCGGGAACACACCATGTGCATGGATTCGTTCGCTTAACTCCATAGTAAATGATGCCTTCATCATTCCTCTCTTTGAACATCTTTATTTTGGTAAGGGAGGCTGAACCTGACACATAGTCTAATCTGATCCGAATTTTACCTTCGCGTCTTGTATAGTGAGAAGTCTCTCACAAGATTCCTGGCTATAAAAGACGCGCAAAGAAGAAATTAAAGGATGTTACTCGTATCATTGCATTGATGACTTGCTTGTGTCCGGACATTGTGAATACATTTGCCCACGCACAGGCTACTTTGCAGCCCTTCAATGCCTCTGCCTTACTCGAACATGCAAGCGGCGCAACATCAAGCCTTACTCTGCCAGAGGGTAACTCTGCTCTCCCCAGACAGAGCTCTCGGAGAGTCCTTTTTTGTGGCAGGAATACTCAAATTTGGCTCTTTTTCTGATAAATGAGAACCCTAAACATCTGGCTAGCGTGCAGCGATGAGTGTTACATAATTTTTCAAGTCCAAATCTGATAATTGAGGCGTAAAAAACGCGAATCTGGCCGCGTGCCCCAGTTCCTTTGTAGCCAGTAGTCTTGACACGATTAGCAGCGGTGCCGGGATTACACAGCACACCACCGCAACAGGCTGCAAGTAGCAACGAAGGTTTGCTGCACTTCTGTGTACAACAGACTGCACAGGACAGCTGAGGTGTTGCGCCTTGTGGTCAGTTCCATGGTGGTGTGTGGTGCTGCACGGTGGTGTGTGGGACTGCACAGTGGTGTGTGGGACTGCACGATGGTGTGTGGTGTAGCACGGCGGTGTGTGGTGCTTTACGGTGGTGTGTGGGACTGCATAATGATGTGTGTGGTGCCTGTTTTTGAACTTCTCATGGCCTCATGCCGTGTAGTGTGCTAATGCTGTTTCACGTCTTGATGCAGTAATAGAAGCATGAGTTTGCAGATTTGCATAGCTTCACTGAGAAGACTTCACTAGAATGATTGAGCTGCTTCACTAAGTAACAGCTTTGCAGTGAATTTTTGAGCACTCACTGAGCGTTGCTGCAGGTGGTGAACTTCGGTTGGCGGTGAGAGCGCATCATACAGCTCAAATTATCTATGTATCAAAGCTGTGCAAAGCGTAAACGCTTGCGTTATCAGGCCAACTTAAGATATTTAAAATTAAGCGAGAAAAAACTGTACTTCAGCAGTAATTTCAAGATGGAATTCATGAACACTTCACGCCTGTATTCTTCTCTCCATGAAAATTTGAATACTCTATAGAATACTAAATCTTTGTAGAAAGATACATCGATTATGTTGACTGTTGTGTACACTGAGCACCCGCAACAGTGGTGAAAGAACCTGCGTAATATTAACGAGGGGACGTACAGGACTTATGACAGTTGCGTAGGCTGGCGCTGTCACTCGAAGTTCAGCTTTGAATAATTGGACACATGTATTGTATGTTAATGAGGTCGTGCACATATGTTGTACCTTTGCATTGAGATTGCTAGTATGTCAAAGCGTAAAGATATCTAACGATGCCATTGTTTTATGCTCCGTATTGTTCTACTCATAAATACAACAAATTCTTAGTAAAATACGTAGAGATGAATAACATTTGTGTCCAAGTGTATTGGGATGACAAGTGTATTAAAAAAATCCAACGATACCACTGTTTTATGTTCCGCATTATTTTTTAAATAATAGCATGGATTCTCTTTAAAATATATGAAATTACGAATCATTCGTTCGCATAGCTACAAAAGAGTACAGCAACATGACGCTGTAGAACTGGAGTCAGTCGCGTGACGGTTGCGCGAAAGCTTTGTTATTACCCTTTATCTTTTAATTATTCCAACACGCACTCTTCACTTTGTGTGATATTGCGTCAGTACGAGTGCTGCAATACTCGACTGAGCGTAGGCAATAAAGCACGGATCACATAACGCGACTTGTGCGTGAGGGCTCAGCAAACTTATGTCATCGCTCAGAAGATCACTCAGATCTTTGCACGCTAAAATGCAGCGTTCGTGTTCTTTGTTGCGACGTGAGCTGAGAGAATGTAGTAGCAGTCCTATGCTTTGGTCTGCTCTGCCTGAAGGGAGGGTGCGCTTGTTCTTAATTTCGACCTAACGCTGGAGTAGCGGTTAAAGAGTGTCCATAAAAATTACATGCTGAAATCAAAAGTAAAAGAATTTCGGAATTGAATTTTTGTTCCGTGTAGAATCAGAAAGTGCTCAGTTCTTCTTAAGCATGAGTATCCAGTTGAATGTCAATTCTCTAGCGCCCTTGTTGTTACGTAATACATCAGTGCTTCTGACACCTGAAATTACTGCAGTTCCATACAAATTTATATTGTGAGGAACCTAGAATACAATCGCTCTGTTTCTTTCTTCTCATGTTTTACACTCTGATAAGGTTTATTTTCACGTCTCATGCTGATTTGATTTGTAGTAGCTAGCTTCATCGTCATTAAAAAAGTCTCTGTGACGAAGTGCGCGTAAAAATTTTCATCTTCACGCCTATTTCCGTTTTTATCATCTTTGTTTTCTCCCAAATAACTTTAAACTCACTTCCCCTCAGGAGGATATAACTATTGCATCAATGGGAATTAGCACTCCCGGGTGGAATATGTGAGGTCCAGTGCTAAAGGTTAAGTACGGCATACTTTTTCGATATAGAATAGATTTCACGTTTTGTTGACGACCATCTTTTTTCAGATCAATGCTGACCTGTTTTTCAGCACTTACTACTTTCTTCTACAACTTTCATCTTGTTTCATGACCTTTTTTCTCAACTTACTGTTGCTAAGCACCTTATGCACAGATTCCGCATTCCCTTAAGCTTACTCTAAATGGTACCTTCCTCCTCCCTCCCTTTGAAACGTCTATGTTGTGATTAGGGAGGCCTAAATTCTGATCCAAACTTTAAACTCATTTCAGCGATAATTCTTATTTAATTTCCCCATTTTCAGTTCTCCCTCGCAGTCTGCCGTCACCATTAATTTGCGTAGGCAATAATTAAGCCGTGCTAGCTGTCGTGTGCATCGCTTGCGTGCCTCTGAGGTAATCTATTACCTCAACTTCCCTAGCGCACGGTTCCCTGGGTGGCCATTTTTCTTTCCAAAAACATCCAATATGGAGTCATTTCTAATGAAACTTGGCCACTCGACGTTACACAACACAGCATAGGTGTTAGATGCTCGGAGCTTTATACGTTCAAATTTCATTTGATATAAAGACAAATTTAAAATTTTGGCCCTCTGAAAGGCGAGCCTCGAAGCTTTGAATTCTGTTCATAACGAACAATCACACGTTTGAACCATCTTTACAGTGAGAAAGATTCTTTTAAACCTCTCACATGTGCTCGATTCAGCAAACGTATAGGAGATAATACGCTGATGCTTCGCCTTTAAGATTTCGCGTTCTGTAAGAGGAGTCGTCACGTGCTCCATTGAGAGAGACTCAAACGCACGATCGCGTTAAGGTTAATGCTGTGGAGTTACATCGTAAACTTTATGTTTCATTTTAGCAACTGATGAAGCATAAAACGCACGATCGCGTTGGGGTTAATGCTGTGGAGTTCCATTGTAAACTTTATGTTTCATTTTAGCAACTGATGAAGCATAAAACGCACGATCGCGTTGGGGTTAATGCCGTGGAGTTACATCGTAAACTTTATGTTTCATTTTAACAACTGATGAAGCATAAAACGCACGATAGCGTTGGGTTTAATGCTGTGGAGTTACATCGTAAACTTTATGTTTCATTTTAACAACTGATGAAGCATAAAACGCAAGAACGGGTTGTGGTTAATGCCGTAGATTTGTAACGTAAATTTCACGTTTCAGTTGAATTGAAATCAAGCTGACAGTTTGTTAGACTTAAAAGGAAAGTAAAGCCCTTAAAGCGAGGAACCGATTTTTATTAAACTTCGGCCACCTCCTGATGTGCCGGTATAGGTTAAAATCCCACCAACATCCGCGGGACCCACAATTGGTAGTCCAACACAACTGGAAGAGAATGTATAGGCTGTAAGACTTATCGTTACCAAGTGTTTATCTGGTTATACGAGGAGAAATTCAACAAGGTTTTCGATATTTCAAATAATTCAATTCCCTGTGCAACACACCTACGAAGCGGGCTAGCATGGCCTCGAACCACTACGACGGTGAGTTTTATTAAACAGCACAGCACCGGCGACAGGATAAACTGTACAGGTGCGGCGGACAACCACAGGCGGACAACACGGCAGAGTTAAAACGCGCAGTCTCGGGCAGACTTCATAGTTATTCTAAAAGCAGAAAATATACGTCAATTTATTGAATGCAGCTAGAGTTACCGTTTACCGGGCATAGATTTCATATATTTCAAGATATCACACTTAAGTTCAATTAATGATGACAATGTTGCACCAACCTTGAAACTTTAATGGGCACATTTCAAGAGGCACATATTAACGACCGTTGAGGAAAAATAGAAAGATTAAGTAAGAGAAGACCAAGTACTTTTAAGTTAAGGTAATTTTAAGGTAATAAGAAGATAACTTCTCATTAAAAGGTAGGTATAAATTTTTAAGTTCGGCGCTCTTGGCCAATTTTAAGGTTAAGGTTTAAGGTTTTAAGGACTCCTTT
>JACJUY010018851.1:0-10145 GCA_014220935.1 Platorchestia sp. MABIK
TCGCAGTGATGCAGTGATGAATGGATGCCCTCGCGGTGATGCAGTGATGAATGGATGCCCTCGCGGTGATGCAGTGATGAATGGATGCCCTCGCGGTGATGCAGTGATGAATGGATGCCCTCACAGTGATGCAGTGATGAATGGATGCCCTCACAGTGATCCAGTGATGAAGGGATGCCCTCGCAGTGATGCATGCTTGCAGTGATGCACCCTTACAGTGATGTATGCAGTGGCGCATGCTTGCAGTGATGAATAAAGCCACTTGCAGCGACACAAACAGTAAATTAATAGCACTCGATTGAACACTTGATCTTACCTATGTTTTATAACAGTTTCTGCATTTTGGTATCAAAATGATTTGAAGCTGATGCTAATTGCATAGGTGAGTGTGCGAATTTAGAGATGGGTGTGTGAGTGGTTTTTGTCACGCATTTTTAGTCAGAAAGATTAATTTCTATTTTGAGTAGCTGAGTACTTTATTTAAGGATAAGAAAACCTACATCGAATGAAAAATTGCTCTCCCAAACTCAATATGCCCTGACAAATCGGAAAAAATTGTGGCTCAGTTGCGAATACAAGATCATGCTAAGTTAAACATAAAATACAGAGAAATACGTTCTTTCTGCATGAAAAACGCGCTTAAATTCTGTAGTAAATTTTGATATGTGACTGAATCCAAATTAAAAAAGGCGCTGACATACGTTTTTTCTGCGCAAAAAAAGGCATGGGAATTTAGCAAATTTTCAAATGTGAATTAATTTCAAATAAAAAAGACGCCGATTTACATGAAGTAAGTGAAAGAGATGTTTGTCTGGTAAATTTAATAAACATATATCAGTTAATCATATCAAATAGCATCATTATCAAGTTATCTAGTAAATTTCAGTTGATCATGACAATACAAGATCGTTTTGAATAAATTAGTCAACCGAGCCCATTTCGGTATATCATTCGGATACGAAACTATCATCGCAATACATTAGTTTGTAAGCCTAATGTTTGTTCATAATGCCCGTACCGAGATGTTTTCTCCCAGAAATATGTTAAAAATTCGTAATACTGAAATAAATTGCTACCACATCTTTAACTTGAAAAAAAGCTTTCGCTGTGGTAGAACATAATTTGTTTGTTTATCTGTATTGTTGCGGAACTAAATCTGTCCTCTCAAAGGAATAAAACTATTGTATCTATGGGAAAAAGAGGTATTAAGGGGTATGTGTGAGGTCTCGAGCTAAAGGTTGAGTTCCCTTTCTTTTGTTGAAATAGTGTAGGTTTTTGTTTGTTGCAGATCATCTTTACAGATACAGATGGTATTAATTTGACCCTGCCATAAACCTGAAATGGATTGCGTGTTTTTAATTCTAGGTGAAGTGTGGTAGCAATTTGTCCCTGACATTAATCTGATGTGTATAACAGGGTTTTTAATTCTAGATGAAGAGTGGTCGTAATTTGACCCTGGCATTAACCTGAAGGGAAAAAGAGTGTGCTAAATTTTTGATGGTTATTTGTGATTTTATCCTGCCATTAATCTGAAGTGAGAAAGTGTTTTTAAATTTTGAAGAAGGATTATGGTAATTTGACTTCAGCATTAATCGATATCTGAGCTGAACGAAAAGCTAATGAGCTTATTAAACGCTTCATTTGAGGGCTTAAATCTCGAATTTAAAATCTCTTAATGGCTTCCTGCTTCAAAGAGATCAAGGTTATTGACTTCGGTAGTATTTTGTATGAAAAACACTTCAGTTCTCACGTGATTTTATATATTAATGGGTGGCGTTCCACAATATTTACTCCATCCGCTGTTTTGATAAAGCGATATTTATTTTATTAACCGCGAGTGTTCGCAAAAGAATTATCATATCTGTGGGCGTTTCCATAATGTTCAGATATTAATGCTGTTTACCGTTGATGTGATAACCTGATTAACTGTAAGATTTCAAAAAATGATTTTCGAAGAAACTGCTCGTGTTAACACTATGACCACGATATTAACTGCTCTAATTCACACAATGCGTTTAATCAATTAAATTTAACCAGGCACCGAGGAAACTGTGTTAAAGGAAATGGGTTTTCACATTTCAGGAAAAACGTATCAGTTTTTGCCCAGCTGACTGACAGAATTTTTTTCTAATTGAGAAATGTAGATTGTTATTTCAACGAGAAACAAGCACATTTGGTTTAAATGGAAAAATTTATTATTTTCTAATGAGATACAAATAGATTTGCTTTAGCACTTTTGCCACAACGTGAGCCACCGGTGACCATGGAAGGAATTTTCATAATGCTGCTGACCGACCAGTAGTCACAAATTTAATTTGCATAAATATTTAATTAAAGCTGAATGAAGGCAAGATCTAGTTATTGTTTACTATTTTCAAACTTGCTCTCTACAATAGACTTTAATTCAAGTTGAATATTGAACTTCAGTTTATACAATTGCGCCCAAAAATTAAATGAGAAATAATGGTTATCATCAGAATGAGAAACACATTGGTTTCAAAAATAAATATTGGAAAATATATAAAAATAAATAATAAATAAATATTGGTTATTATGTGAATCAAAAACAAACACATTTGGTTGAATCCATTCGATAGACATAAAGTGATTTTTTTTTCCATTAGTTTGTGAAAGGCTTTTTATTCTGTTAATATTTAAAATAAGATGATGGTTTTATTCAACTATTGTATCTATAGGAATTAGCGCTCCCGCTGGGAATTGTGAAGGCCCAAGCTAAAGGATAGGTAGGTCTTTCTTTTGTTGAAATAGATTAGGTTTTGGTTTCGTGAGTAAACTTATGTTAAAATCGAACAATTTATTTTATTTTGTGAGCGATGACATTTTTCGACATTTCAACATTTTTTGTAACGAAATGTAAATATATCTCTGGTCCTCATTTTTTTCATTTTTTCACTGTTGTTCCAACATGGAATTCGGGACTTGGATTCCACTGTTGTCCTGTTTTCCATCATTTTAAACTTTTTCAACATTTATCTTGCTCCATAAATTTTCTATCGAACTTGCTGTTTCTATACACCTAGTTCGCAGATTCCGCGTTCCATTTAAGTCCATATTAAATGGTGCCTTCATTCTTTTTCTTGAAACGCTTTCGAAGAGAATAGGAAGGTTTAAATAAACTTGACTAGTTTAACCTAATTTGCTTAACTGTTGTACCGGATGTTTTCACTGGGAAAAATTTTCCTTTAATATCCTACTAAGCAATCCTACAAAATTTGAATCCCGTTACATCGCAGAGAATGGGCACAAGAAAAATAGATGAACCAAGCTTAGTAGTATATAGCACACCTCCAAAACTAAAATAATTTTTTACAAGTATAACGGGTTGAATGGTGAAAAATATTTCAGTTTGCACTTCATTCGTTGCATAAAAGTTCGTAGAACGTGTTTGATTTTGTGCTAGAATCAGTCTCTCTCGCGGAATCTAAAACTAAACTTTCCCGCATAAAAAATTGCCCAATTAACTCGGGTTTGGGCGAGCAGAGAATTTTCTCTAAATTCGCCGAGTGGAAAGCCTGTCTCGTTCTCCGATGTTCGGGGCAAGAGAATTAAAAGACCTGCTCTGAAAGCCCTATTTCCGATGTAAGCTGGGAATTAGAAACGTGAGCAAATTTCTATTAAGAATTTAAGGCGACTCGTTCCAAGGATTTTGTAGACGTTGATTAATTGAGTCGGCGGACACAGTGCGATGGGAGCAATTTTCGCGACGAGGCAAACGAGAGTCTGTTCTTTTTAGGTCCTGAATCGAAGCTTTTGTCGATCTGAATGTTTTTCTTTGTTGCGCTTGGCCCAGCGGCCTTGTTTTACTTCTACTGAATAAGGCTGACGGGGTAGAGAAGCGAGCTTTAGTTGCTATAATCTCTTCTATGAAGCATTGTAACCAAAATGGATGGTACACGTGGAATCCATGCAAGAGACTTGGCGAAACTGAGAGCCACTATGTTCAAGCATTCGAGGAAATTGAGTGGGTTTTGAAACGTTTTTAAAAGATTTAGGGGCGTGAAATAAAACCCCTTTGCCGTCTGATTTCGACCCAACTTATTTTTCTGTTTGATTCATTTGAGAGTCTGATACCCAAGATCCTCTGGTTACTTCTGTGATTTTTAAATTATGAATCCCTTCTTGGAAAAGTGCAATGGCAAAAATTCCTCGGACATGCTGCGTAATGCATATTTTGATTCAGACTCAAGCTCTTGGAATTATCTTCGTTGTAAATCTTCAAGCCATTTATTCAATTTTTGGGCCTATTTTAACCTTACCACACTACTGTACTGATCTTTCGGTAATTTACGAATTTGCCGTTTTACCAAATTTACGGTACTTAGCCGTAAAAAAAGAGTCATAAACGCAAAATATCAACCAATCGTGGTCAAACCTTATAGTTAGCAGTTGTAAATGTCTTCCCCCACGTGTTTGAATTGACTTTGTGTTTTTTAGGTTCAGCGCCTCAGGTTTGGTAAGGTTGATATCCGGGCGCTCAGTCGACACTTCGACTGCGACGTGAGCTGCCGGTGTGACTTGTCATAATGATGGTGACCGACCAGCAGTCACTTAATTTTCATAAGTACTTAACAAAAATTAAATAAAAGCACGATCTAGTTAGTGTTTGCAATTTTCAAAATTCGTTACTACAAATGACTTGAAATTCAAGTTGAATACTGAACTTGTTTTACCCACCGCTGTCGATGTGTCGAGAGAGCTAGCAGTTTCATGCATGTAGCTCTCGCAATTATCTCGATAACGATTGCGTATAAATTGATGTCGTTCTTATAACTGACGTTTATAAAATCTTACCGAAGTTAAAGCCCACTACGGGTTAGGTATTTGGGAAAATGGCGCGCCATTTGATGAAGTACAAGTTATGTATAAATAGCCAAAGCATTTTGTGACGCTGATTCTGATCGTTATTGTCTTTAGTAGGCTGCTTAGTATGTTCTGTTGAAGGAAAATAAATTTCTGCCGCTGAGGCGCACGCAACTCGAGTGGAACCAATTTTGGAGAATTAAATAAAAAATCAAAAGTCGTAGAGAGTCGTTTAATTTTTGAGAAACAATTATATTATGACTAAATTTCATGAGCCTTATAGGAACGGAATGAGGCAGAATAAATTTCTATCTAAACATGTAAGAGAATGCGGCAAAATTCAGGAAATAGCTGTACGAGAGGAAAACTCCGCTTGGTTAGTTTTGTGAACTATACATAATATGAAAAGCGATATGGGTGGCGCACTTCGGCTGCTCGGAAAAATATCGCATTTCTGAATTTGAAATTCTAGCTGCTCAACAATAGAAAGTAAACGTAGTGGCGTCAGATTTGTGAGTAGACATGAATTAAAAATGAAAATTGAAAGTAATGGCAGGAGTGGTTAGCAGAAATGAATTACAAACAAAAATTGAACGTAATAACAAAGGTTAGATGGTGAAAAATGAATTACAAACAAAAATTAAACGTCGTGGTGATGGATTAGTGACGTTAAATGAACTACAAACGACAATTTAACGCAGTGACGGAGGATTGGTTAGGAGAAACAAATTACAACGCCTATAATATCACATATCAATATCAACACCTAATAAAAGAAGTACTCCATTGATAAAGACAAAGAAGCACAAAGGGAAAGCTGACCCAAAACAGCGGGGATTCAAGTCCATTTTCTGCAGCAGATTGAGGGCATGAAACGCTCGCTGATACAGAGGACCATAAATAGAAATCCTAATCGGTACCTGGATGGAGATACCTGGATGGAGCAAACATGCACAACATCCGAAGTGCAACCATGCACCATATGTACGCTATAACTATGTACCAACGAGGCTCAGTAGATACGTGAAATGAAAAAAAATAATTAATCTAGACTTGAACACCAATAGGAAATTTCGGCCAACATAGAAACTCAAATAATCTTGAACAGATCAGTTAGAAAAAAATAATAAATCAACACGTTCACTGCGTTTTCGCGGTTGTAAACGGTCGGCTTGGTTAAAACAGAAGTCAATGCCTCCTCAGCGAAAGTAAACCATAATAAAGGTTTCAATTCAAATATAAAATAATTAAAGTATAAGGGCGAAAGTACACAAACAAAAACAAAACAAAAGGACACAAACCTGACAACGGGTAATGAATCGAAGCCTACATCGCAACATCTAAATCTACAATGCTCTATCTTGAATATTATGGTGGAGTAGTGTTCAGAGTTCCATTCTTTCAAAAATTTGGTTCTCCACGGAATAACATCAATGCAGAAGAAAAAATTGAAGAAATTGAAGTGGACTTGAAGTCACAGTTATTCCAAAACCATGAAGTAATTATACTGTAGAACAAGGAAAGTTAAAGTGAACTTGAAGTCCAAGTTTGAAGTAATTCTAAACTGAGAAAATGTCAAGCCGACTCGAAGTGAAAGCTATTCCAGAACCAGGAAGTAATTCTAAAACTGAGAAAATTTCAAGCCGGCACAAAGTGAAAGCTATTCCAGAACCAGGAAGTAATTCTAAAACTGAGAAAATTTCAAGCCGGCACAAAGTGAAAGCTATTCCAGAACCAGGAAGCAATTCTAGAACTGAGAAAATTTCGAGCCGACACAAAGTGAAAGCTATTCCAGAACCAGGAAGTAATTCTAAACGCAAGAAAAAGTAAAGTCGATTTGAAGTCATATTTATACCAGAACCAAGATGGAAAAACGAATTTGTAAAGTAAAAAAAATCTTTGTCACTAGTGGAATCCGATAGCCATTCGTACAAAATTTAGAAGAATACTTTCCTTATTTGTAGATAATTAGCACACGAAAACTACTAATAAATACGACCTACTCTACATGAGTGTGACTATAGGCCTCACTCACTAGGTACTAATGCGATAAATATCAAGTGTTATTATTAAATCAGTAGTCGACCAAGGTTCCTAAATTTATGGCAATATCTCAGAATAGAGTTACATTTACACTACCGAGTCTCCTGGCGCAGAACAACACTTCATAACGAAAAAGGTTCACAAATGAGAGCAATGAGAGCCCATGACTTGGCTTAGCCAGCATGCAGTCCGTAATTTTAGAGTAATGAACACAACTGTATTCCAGACAAGCGTCGGAACACACACGCCTGCACGAATGTCTAAGTGAAATCTAATATAAATGGGACACTAGCTTCAACGGAAGTACGATAATGAGGCCGGATGAGAAACACATCTACATTGACACTTCAATGAGCTACAAACTCTTAGGCAAGCCCACAGAAGATACACTAGAATATACAGTAACTATAGGATGACGTTAATTAACTAAACATTATTCTACAAATTTTCAACTGCACTACGGTACGTACGAATCTTGTATATAGTGAGTGCGGCAGTCAATTCTGCATTTTTGAGGAGGCTGTGGAAGCCTAAAAATGCAGGCTTGACTGCCGCCGCACCCTGCATAATGTAATACGGAGTTTCAGGGAGGGAATCGAAGTCGCGTGAAGTATTACCGACCAGGCGATAGATACAAGGAATAATTTACGACAGTTTCTTACCACCTCGCAATACTCACACAAATATTATTCTATACGTCAGTCCTTGAACTTCTATCACCGAGTGTGAAACACACGCAAGTAAAAGCGTCAGCTAACTAACACAATGCAATTGAGATGAATAGCTGCAATTAATCTTTAATCGCACAGACGTTGGCATTAAGCGATGTATATACCTCGTATGTTTCGTGCACGCGTATTGTTCGTTGTGTAACCTTCTGTATATTTGAGACAAGTAGAACATTACTGAAATAGCATGGATACAAAGCCATTTTTGCTAGGCTATCTCTGAGATTCATCATCAAAAAAAGAAATTTTGTCCGAGTAACATCAAGCAGATCTTTCATGAACAAGCAAACCGTGTGGGAATATCTAAGTAATTTACGAAGATTTGAACAACTTCAACAATCGCTAAAAGGTGGTAGATTTTTAGGGATAAAATTCCAGGCTTAGAAGGTGCATCATAAAATACTTCAAAATGCAAACTGACGCAGCATTTTCAGTATTGAGTTGTCTTGTGCACATTTGGCTTAAGTAATTAAGACATATATGCATAAATCGCCATTCGTTTGGGTGAACTTAACATGGAGGTGAATTTCTTCAGCTCGTAAATTAACTACACTTCACATAACACGTACGACATGAGTTCAAATTTACGTGCTGATTATTAATAATGACTATTAAAATAAAAAAGATCAATAGCTTTGAACTATTTTGATGCGTGTTTTCCGGCTTATTTTTGAATTATAATCGGGTCATTTGGATGACGGTGTGAATTTATACTCTACTTACAATGAAGGCTATGAAATAAGATGAAAAGTTCAGGGAGAAAGTTATAGGTGCTTGAAAACCAAATAGCAATGAACCGAAAAAAGATGGTCCTTAACAAAAAACATATTTCATTTCAACAAAAAGAGAGCCTACGGAACTTTCAGCAGGGAGCTTTATAAGAAACTCGGGCTGACATTCGCAAGGTGTCTGATTTCAAGTTCATGTTCAGGTGGCATATTTTGATATAGAGAGGGCTTAGGCAGCACATGTTTCGAGCTAGGAATTGCAACTGCCTAGAGAATGTCAACAAGAATAGAGGAGGATAGCCAGGAATCATGTATGTATAGTATAAAATCTTCTGAATTTTCAGGACTGATAAAAACATGCTGCAAAAAATTGCAACTGCGCAGAATATGCTTACAAGAATAGAGGATGCATAGAAATCAAATATATTCTGTTGAATTTCCAGGACTGCTAGCCTACGAATGTTATAAAAAATATTACAACTTCTCAAAATATTACAACTTCAATATGTAGTCAAGAGTACATGAGGGTAGCCAGAAAATTTGCATACAACTTGAATATCGAGGACTGTAATTCCACAGTGATTGTCTCTAATAATGTTCAGCTTCCAGCACCCACCAGAACCATACAACGCTACCCACAACAAACGCTCCACACACGCACCAAGGGAGATAGAATAACTACAGTCTACGATTGTCTGCACACAGCTAATGGAATAAAATTCCCCGCACATTACACTGCTTTTGAAAAGAAAACAAGGGAACACAAAATTTGACCATTTGTAAGCCGGACCAAAGATTCGTAGATGCTACAGTAAATGACACACAATACAGAAATACTCGAATCGCCACCGTATATGAATATTGGTAACCTTTTACGACATATTGGTCTACAGTAATCACTGACGATGAAACATTAGCCTATACATTACAGGAGAGGCGCCTCGTCAGTTGGGTCAGAAAGAGCATTTGATATAAGAATAAAATGCTAAATTGACATGTGTTGGCAAAAGTCAGCAATACGTGAGGCATTAGCAACGAATGCCCTCACGCTATAGTCAAACTCGTTAATACTCGGAGACGAATGTGCGTTAAATGAAATACAGAACAAAATAGTGGAGGGCGATATTAATAAAAATACGTCTTACGTTGTTAAAGAAACTTTGATGCTATACTAAGCACACCAAAATGCAAATATATGTTCTATAATGAACTCAAACATGAGACGGGCAAAAGTGAACGCTTATTTCAACTTCCTTCAAAAAAAAAACTTTTCACATGGAGAAAATCCATTCGAAATATTTCCATCCTGATGCAAGGACCAAAGTGAAAAATGATGGCACTACAAAAACGGGATCACAACGTAAGGCATGTTCGTTTAAACCATTTCTGATATATTACAAGTGAACACGAGACTTTTTAAAGTGAAAAGAACAAGTGTCAACATCCAAATAAAAGGAGTCAAGTCCTGGAATCCGAAACTAAGCACTAGTCTAGCCCGGCAGCAAAAAAAACTTTCTTTCATAGGTGACAAGGACTTTTCGTTCTTGATAAAAAGCATGCGTTGCACTCATTGCTGAGACCAGATATTGTGCTGTCCGGGCACTGAGACCAGATATCGTGTTGTGTAGTCCGGGCACTGAGACCAGATATTGTGTGTTGTCCGGGCACTGAGGCCAGATATTGTGTTGTGTTATCCGGGCACTGAGACCAGATATTGTGTTGTGCTCTCCGGGCACTGAGACCAGATATTGTGTTGTGTTGTCCGGGCACTGAGGCCAGATATTGTGTTGTGTTGTCCGGGCACTGAGGCCAGATTAGGTGTTGT
>JACJUY010018853.1:0-10142 GCA_014220935.1 Platorchestia sp. MABIK
CCTCCTATGTCTTTTCTTTGGCATACGAGTTTTTAGATAGCTTATTACTCACTGTTTTCCTTTTTACTTGTGAAACAATTCAAGCAACCGGTTGACACAGTTACAACACACGTCCGCTCAGCTTCACACCCAAACTCGGTCTCCCCTGCATCCATCTTCACTTATCATACAACCTAAATATTTGTATTCTTTTGTTCTACTTATTCTGCCACACTTGCGGCAGTGATGCACTGGTTGCCGTACGTATGATTGCACCATGGCAGGAACTGCCGGGTTTCCGCACATACGTATTGAAAAAAATTAAATCGTCTGGAAACTATGATACTGAAAAACTTTGATGATCTCGTATGCAATGCTTAATAGCCACGTAATTATTAAATTTGTGTGCATACTGAGCAAAACTTTCATATTTATCAATACAAAGCTCCGTTTGCGACTTGCATGCTCATTGTAATTCTCAATTTCAAATGTTTCTTTTCGAGTGATAAAAGGATAAATCAAATGAAAGTCCTCATAATGTTACTTTATATTTCAGAAAGGAACACAGAGTTCATCGTTTGTCAACGTAAATAAACCACAGGATGAAATTACACTGGCAAACAATGCTGCTCGCTTCAAGAAAGTTTTCAATTCTTTTAGAATACTTGTTGAACGACATACATAGAAAGAGGATTAGTTATTTTACGATGTCCATCATCATTAATGCTTATTTATTTTTGACTATATAGATTATGGGCCTTGTATGTATTCAACTTGTAAGAATAGGCTCCCGAAGTACAAATCTTCCGTACAAATCTTTCTCCCGCAATTTTTTCATAATCTGCTGTGCTCTCTTACTCTTACCTACCGATTTGTTCAGACAATTTTTGAATAATAACCGCTACATCATATTGCGTTATGAAGAATGTGTTTTCAAGATTAGTTAATTTTCGAATTGCTCTGTATCCATGATCGACGTCTAAATAGTTGAAAATTTGAATGACGAGCATCGTTGAACTAAAAGTGTAGCTGCTTTGAGTAACTACAGGAATATTGACAGTATTGCTGTAGTCAGTCCAGCAGCTACACTTTTCCTAGTGAAAATCCCTCAATACAGTAGAACATGCATTTGGCCTAGGTTCATTACATGGCAAAAGTAGCCTTGCATCCATATTTAATCGATGAATGCATTATTGTAGCAATTAAATATTGAACACTATGTCCTTTAATTACTAAATATTATAAAGTATATGTCTATGTAAATATATACATATAAATATATACAGACATAGACGCCTCACATCCTATGATATGCAACTTGCTTCGGTTAATTATAATATAAATGAATAATAATAATTATAATAATAAACTCAGTTAACGACAACTTCGGTCATAGACTATTAAGTTTTCGCTTTGGCATTTCTACCAAAGTTACTGTGCTGTTGTAAGGTGGTACGCTGAGGTCATGAGTGTCTTCCATCTTTCTCAGCTATCTATACAGATTAATTCAATTCCCACGTTATGGCTCGCATATTCCGTCTTACTCAGTCAAGTGTGATACAACTCAATACAATACACTTTTCCCCCAAAAAATAAAACTCATGTCCGACTTAAACTATAGCTGGCATAACACATGAAGTATGCCCTCCTTTTGTCGGGCCACAACCATTCTCCAGAACTTCACCCCCCATTCGTTACACAGTGATATAGCATTACATAAATGTCGATAACTACCGATTAGCATGAGCGACCTGAAAAGGAGCCGTCATTGACATTTTAACACATATCACAACATTTGCTTCTTTTTACCCGTCATCATAAGGATTCAATTACCATATGAACAAAGATGGAGGTCAATATGGCCGAAACTCGGAATTTTTACTTGAAGAACCAGGGTACATGGATGTAAGGGAACAATAAATGTGGAAGGATTGAAACTAGGACCCCAAAGTTGGGGTTCCAGCTCCCACCCCCACTTTGGCCGAGCGTCTTACCCACGGTGGAACCCTTTCTCAACTCAGCGTTGAGTATAGGAGCGCAGTACGCTCGCCATTTTGGTTATAAACTGTGCCGCAGAACACACCAACTGCTACAAGCCTCTAGGACTTAGACAAACCGTAATACAAACCTTAAAACACAACCTCTCCACTCTTGAACTGGGTGGGTCCACTCAGATTTAACATCATATATTCCCGAATACATTCACTTCTTTAACAAATTCCAGTACTTTATGAATAGGTCCCCCATCAGATAACAGGTTGGTCACACTTATGTTTTCTCCTGTCACCGCTCAGAAATTACAAATCTGTTTCCTTTCCGGTTGGAAAAATAATAAGACTTCAGCTGTAACC
Source organism: Platorchestia sp. MABIK (assembly GCA_014220935.1). NCBI lineage: Eukaryota > Metazoa > Arthropoda > Malacostraca > Amphipoda > Talitridae > Platorchestia > Platorchestia sp. MABIK. The sequence goes on from JACJUY010018853.1 coordinate 2,331, forward strand.
AGATGCTTGAAACGTAAAATACACATTTTGTGAAATCTATCTTGCAGAATTGAAATCTCTTAGAAATACCTTTCCGCTATGACATCAAGAACAACGTGAATTATTATATAATTATGTAAGAAAGTTTTAGCCTCCCTTAACCACGACAAAGATGTTCTAAGATAGGAAGGAGGAAGGCACCATTTAGTATGGAGTTGAGGGAACGTGGAATCTATGCACAAGTGCACAGAAACAGTAAGCAAAGAAAGAAGTTCATGAAACAAGAAAAGTTGAAGAAGAAAGTAGTAGGAGGAGCTGAAAAACAGGACAGCAGTGAACCGAAAAAAGATGGTCCGTAACAGAACAAAAACCTATTTTGTTTCAACAAAAAGGAAGCCTACCTAACCCTTAGCTCGGGCCCTCACATTTTTTTCCCCCTGGGAGCGCTAATTCCCATAGATACAAGAGTTGTATCCCCCTGAGGGGAGAACAACGTGAAGAGAACTCTCAAACATTTTAATACTATAACTGAAAAAATAACACCAATCGCTATACATTCACGGGGTGGGTCAGAAGTAACAGAGCCTTTTAATTTGCTAATACAAGGAAAACTATGAATGCTAAGGAGTTGAAACTTGTTTAATTTGAAAGAATAACATTTTCTGGTTTATCAACGCTAGGTTTTAAATACGTTCGAATGAGTGCTACGCCTGTTTAGATAAATTAGGGCTCTTTTCTTTGTCGTTTCCATAACGCTCCTTAGTGTATCTGGCGAGAGTTGAGCTATTTCATAATAAATTTTGTTTCTAAGTTCTTGTAAATTTGTTAAATTGGCTACATAAACTCGTGACTTACGGGAGCCCCACAAGAAGAAGTCGCATGGGGCCAAAATGGAGAACAAGGAGGCCAAGGGATGTTACCAAATCGTAAAATCAAGTTATTTGGAAAGCACTCTCCCAACAATATCCTTTCTCTTCCCGTTAATAGCAATAGTGTTGATAAACCATGAAATTTTTTTTCTAATAAATCATTTTCAATTTCCTAGCGTTCATTGTTTTACTTTTATTATCAAATTAGAAGGGTAAGTTACTTCTGGCCGACTCTGTAACAACCGAGAGACAATTAGCATGGACAATTTTGGAGCACATTCCAGCTACTACCACACCTTAGGAGTACTGTCGTCGCTAAAATCAGAAATTGCGAAAGGAAAAAAAATTAAATGATAGAAGAAAAGTTGAAACATTAACACGCAAGCTGGAAAGTGAAGATAAAACTTTTCTGAAACTTGCGAAGCCCTAGGGACTCTTAGTGCGTGATTTACGATATTAAAAAAGTAATGTCGATACTTTGCGTAACGTTGATTCGAGATCAGATGGTAGGTTAAGGCTCCCTAACCGCAACAAAGACACTCGAAGTAGAGGAAGGAAGAAGGCACAGTAAAATATGGAATTAAGGAAACGCGGAATCTATGCACAAGGTGCATTGAAACTGTACGTTCAGAAAGAAGTTCATGCAACAAGAAAAAAGTTTAATGAAAAAGTAGTATGAGCTGAGAAACGGGACAGCAGTGAACTCAAAAAAAAGATTGTCCATCCCATAATAAACGAAAATTAATTTTAACAAAAAAGTCTACCTAACTCTCTACTCGGGACCTTACATATTCCCCCTGGGATCGCCAATTCCCTTGGATACAGAAGTTGTACCCCTTTGATGATGAAATGTACAAATATTAAGGCTGATCATATCGGCCTTACCAAAATGGGACAATTTAGGGATCAGGTTTTATCGAAGGAAGAAACTTAATTGTGCATTATTTTGTTTAATTTCTCTTTCACAGATGTTTTCCTTAATGATCTATTGTAGGCGCCAATAGATTGTAAAGTTCTATACTTTGCAAAGAACTTGATGAGGAAGAACATTATCTGCGAGCAGCAAGTGTTAGGCTTGAGACAGTTTGAATAGATTATTCCACCAACTGTCTTACAGAAGCCAGGCAAATGACTGATTTTGCTAAACAGGTAGAGAAACACCCTTTCAAAACCTATAACATTACCAACTTAAGACTCACTGCAGTACTTCAGTCCTTTGCATGGATCATCTGATTGAACGTTCAGTTTAAAGATAAACAGATTTAAGCTTAAATCACTTTGAGTTAAAATTGAACCAAATTCGTTGCAATTACTTAACGAGGTGTTTTTATCTCTTTCGTGATATTCGTCGGTCTTCATAGCAAGATAACCCGAGATGTAAATAGCAGCATCTTCGACTTCAACGGATTCAAGAATTCCTCCGACTTCCGCCTTTGAACATGACTGCAGCCGCTTTCTCTTCACCTTTCAGCTTCATGACTGGAGGGTCCACTTCCTTCTGCTCCGGAACCTGGGAGAAGATAAATAAATTAACTCGTAAAAAAGCAGCATTTTTGTGTTGTAGATGCTATTTATGGACACTATACAAGTTGGAAAGTGTAAGACTTGATTCACAATAAAGTTATTTTCCGCTGCCCCAACCACAGCTAAGGTGTTACAAAAAAAAGATGATGAGGGCACCATTTGGGATGGAATTAAGGGAATGTGAAATCTATGCACAAAGAGTATTCTTACAAAAGGCCGCCTGCGTACAGCACTCTCACTTCAGGACCACAAATTTTCCCCCTGGGATAAAAAATAAAAAGAAACATGTGGTATGACTGAAATGGAGATGTCCATGAATTATTGCATGCAGTGAAATGGTGAGCAGGATCAAAAGTATCACGAAATCCCAAATATACGAAAGTGCGAGCTGGGAAGGATGGGAATGGCATAGAAGGGAAATGAAAAAGTAAAGTAAAAGGAAAGGAACATACATATTTTCAACTAGTTCAGTAATGAGTTGATAGAAACCACGTGACATCCAGCTATTTTAGCACAGGCATTCCTGTTATGGAAATAGCCTTCACGGATGCAAACCTGAATGGAAAAAAATATATATATTTAACATCAGACAACGCAAATTCAAGTTACTTGCTTCTACCCTTAATAACAAATACAAGCCAACAACAGAACCGTATGTGTAAACTATCATTGTGCCATTATACTTTTAATTGTACCAAGAACTTAATCTTCATACCTCTGCTAAGAAATCCAATGTTTCTCCCAGCTGATGATCCGAGACCGTCTCGCAATTGGAGGCGAGAGGGGCACTCATGAGAGACGCCACTGCACTTGGTCCACCTGCACAATAAGGAGGAAACTACAGAGAATGTACACAATTTGGGTCCATTTTTACACTATCATTACTTTTTTAAGTCAGTTACAATGAAAACTAGTTTTTTTTGCTGATGAATATTTGTTTAAAAATTATAAATTAGAACAAAGAACATCAAATGGAAACACTTAACCTCCACTGGTTTTCATTAATTGTGTACTTTTTAGAATGTTGATTCAGTTGTGGTTCACAATGTAGAATGTCCATGAAATATGGATTTTTGCTACATATACGTGTAATCCTAGTGCACTCAAAAACAAAAATTTAGAGAGAATTGAAGATTTAGTCAAATTTCATTATGATAATTAAGGAAAAATGAACAAATGCATAGATTAGATTTAAGATTAGAGTTAAGGGAATGCAGAATCTATGCTGAAAGGGCATAGAAACAGTAAGATGAGAAAGAAGTTCATGAAGCATGATCAAGGTTGAAGAAGAAAGTAGTAGGTGCTGAAAAAACTGGACAGCAGTGAACTGGAAAAATATGGTCTATAAATAAACAAACACCTATTTTATTTCAACCAAAAAAGCGCATTTAACCCTTAGCTCAGAAAAAAGGATATTTACTCAGTCATCAATGTTCAACATTGTCTCTACTTAGCAATCAGTGTTCAAAATTTGTAAAAATATCAATAAGTGAATTCGTACTACATTTTCACAAAAACAATCCGGAATTATTCAACGGCACATGTCACTTGAATGAAGCATTTCTACTTCAATTGTGAAATTCATTTTACACAGCTGGAAATCTAAAGTACAGAGGTCTGACATTAGTTGAGTACTTTAAAAAAGCCTTGCATTTGTCTTTGATGCATATACATAAAATGAAGTAACCTCATGAACTATCAGCTTGACACCAGTTTACATTTTGCCATCAATTTAGCACTGTACTTCTGCATTTCTGCTCAACGTATTAGAGAAAACATGAACCCTTTGAAACGGTAATAGGAAATTTTGAAGAGCAATAATAAATACTCAAATTCATAACACATTTACTATGACAGGATTCCCAAAAATTCGAAAACTTAAAAATGTGAGTTTTCTTTCACACTCAAATTCTTTACCTTTCCCAAGCCCTTTCACTTTGAAATAATGGCAAATAAAATATTTGCTGTAAGCATGAATGTTAATTTCCTCTTCACTTCCATTTTTTTTATTTTTACTTCTCCTCTAACCACTAAAACTAAGTCTATTGCTATTTTCAATCTTGAAGCCTACCATATTGGCCCAATATGAGTGATTATAATTATTGAATTCAAAAGTTTATTCTAAATTGATCAACCACCTTGAGCACCTTTGATGCCCATTACAACCGGTATACCAACATTGAAATTCATAGGTCACCATTAGATTTTGCTGCAAACTCATATTTTTACTTTCAAGTATGACTCAATTGTAAACATACTGTCCATGTTATGTGCCATACAGTTTTGATGCAGGAAAAAATTATATACTTTCATAAGATTGTATATTGTCCCAACACTCATTAGCAAAGTTTCAACACTTCTTGAATCACTCTCTACAATTATGTTCTGAAATATCTAATTACAAACTATTAATTTTGAACCAATCCAACCATTTGTCAATCTAACTTCATCATTCTTTGATACGTGACTTGTGGAAGAAAAATTTTGCAAATAATTAGCCATTTAGTAATATGAGTAAGTGATCATTACCTGAATACCTTTTATTTAATTGACAGGTTTGAATAAATAAATTTTTCCTGAATGACATATTTACATGAGGAAAACATTTTATGCCCTCAGCAGGCATTTAAAATGATTGCCACTGCAAAGTAACATTAAATTTTCCCCAGCAACTTTAATTTGTATACCATTTTTGCACTGTTGCTAATTGTATAAAAAGCTTGAAAGATATTTTGTGACATGAGCTATAATTATTAATTTAGATGATAAATGTGTTAATGACGAAAGTATGCATTTTCTGTTTTATATCTTAATTAGTTAACTCATCAATCAATTTAAAAATGAATCCCATGAACTGTAATTAACATGTTTATATCCTGATTTTACTTACATATTTTTCACATTTCTAGTTGACCATGATTGCAAATCAGTAACTTAAAGAAACATTTAAACTATTTCCATAAGCATGTGATAACACTTAATTTCTTGAATTGTTCCTCCAAGTAAAACCTTTCTGTTGTACTATATGGTTTGATGAGATGGGTTATTTAAGGTTAGGATTGTTTCTCAATGCCTCATGAAAAAATTACCGAGCTTACAAAATACCAGTTGTAAATAATACAACTCTGATGTGAGATGAGTTAGATTGAAGAAATGATAATTCAGATTATCTCAATTAAATTTTAAACAAGCATGATTAACCAAGATCAAAAACTTGACCTATAATATGCTCAAGTTAAAATATTAAGATACGTATAATAAGTTAGTTTAAGCCTCCCTAACTACTACGAAAAAAAAGAGAGTGTATCAAAGAGAGGAATCCAAGTTAAAAAAAAATTCACACGTTATACACAGTACATTTAAACACATTCATAATAGTATTGTAGATTTATTAATTGTCGAGCCATTAAAAGATTTTACTAGGTAAAAATTGGGTATAAGTCTACAATTTGAATGATTTGAAAAATGTTTTCTTAATTCAAACTAATACAATTTGAATTTCTTAATTAGTATTTAAATAATTATTTTAAAAGATATCCAGAATTGAAAGAGTATGCCACTACCTTAGATGGTTCGCAAACTAACCTTACAGAAACCCAAAGTAAATTTCTGTAAATTTATTTGTCAGTAATCATTTTCTCAGTAAAAATTTTTCAATGTATGGATGCACGTAATGATTGACATTTCAAATAATGGTACCAAAGAAGGTCAATATTGATTTTAATGTTGGCAACGATTTTAATAATTCTGTTGCCAAGAATCACTAAAGGAACACATTTAAAAACGTTATACACAAATGACATTCTGCTCGCTGATGCATTATTTTTGAGTTATTCAACTTTTAAATTTTTGTGTTCCATAGCACTTTCAGTCAGTTGATCGCTTGAGCTGGAGCTGTTTGAGTACTTTGTAATTTATGATTAGCTGACCCCGCAGAGCCTGAACCCACTTCTAGGATGTTTTAGTTATTAACACAATAAAGGTTTTCACCCAAAAATATTGGCGGGACTTGAATAGTGAATACTCAAATATACGGTATTCGCTCCTACGGTTTTGTTAATGTTCTACGGTGGAAACCATATTGAAATTGATGTGAACTGCATTTCAATTTCAGTTTTCACTACTCCAGTTCCGTTAATATTTTTGTGTGATAACTTTTATTTCGTTTTTAACTAAAATATCCTAGAAGTGGGTTCAGGCGCTGAGGGGTTGGCTAATATCAAATTACGCTATATTTTGCGAAAACAAGAACTTTTCCCACGCTCTGAGCAGTTGCGATATTGTTGATAAATGCTCTGCTTTTGCGCGGAAAACCCATTTCATAGCGCCGTTCCTATAACTTCTAAGTTAAATAACTTGAAAACTAAGTATTGACAAGCACAATGTCATTCATGTAAAATGTCTTAAAATCTACCATATTACATATCTACGACAATGGAATTATTAAAATTGTTGACAACATTAAACTCAATATTGACCAAAAATAAACTGCAGTTATGCTGTGGGTATGGCAGTGATTTCAAGTTTCATAGCACCAAAACCAATATTGATGCCTAAATGTTGTCATCAAAATTATATTATACAAGGGTAAATTTACAAAAGATAAATATTTTAAACACAGGGTGTCTACTGGTATTTAATTTCCAAATTTTACTACTTTTTACTACTTTTTACTACCTTCAATAGCAAAAATTTACTACCTATTTTTTACATAATGAATGTTGCCCAAACGTCCAGATGTAAGTAATCGGCCTATAATGAGTTATTTGAGTCAATTACGTAAGCAATACCAAATGTTCAAAAAAAGCTCCAAGTTTCTTAATACTTAAAATACTTAATACTAAATGGAGCAACCAACGCATTACTGCAAAAAAGTTACCTAAATTCCAAAGGTACCCCGTCCTAAATGGACTCTAACGAATTTTTGGCGAAGACCTTGTCTTAAGATCTTTCAACTATGAGGACAACAGCTCATCATTGGAAAAATAAACTGACTAGAAACTAGTAGACACCAGGGGATTGTCAGATCCCTTTATAGCAGGGTAGAATATCAGGGAATTTTATCATGACCAATCACTATGGAATACATACATATGTATACCAGGCTTCTCCTCCCTACGAGAGGGTAGCCGACAGGAGGCCACAATCAAATCACCCTTAGTCACTGGGAGGCGAGAGAGGTAGCACTGGTCGCACCAGGACTGCCTGGATCAGGAACAGCCCAGCACAACCATCTTCCACAGTCAGGCCCGACGGCCCTAGCTAGTTTACCCCGACCGCTTCATTGAATGCAGCCCCTCCCCTCGCACAAGACAGGTCACCCCATCACATGCGGGCAGACGCCCAGTGACAGCGTCAAAAAATAAAATTACCTTGTCTCGCCTACCCGCTTTTGCGGCGAGAAACTTCCAGAACTAACTGGCACAGAAAACATAGTCTT
>JACJUY010018866.1:0-10128 GCA_014220935.1 Platorchestia sp. MABIK
TGGTGAAAATGTTCCCATCGGTGAAACAAGGTGGGGAACAAGAAAATTAGTGATATGTTTTAAGGGTGACAATACAACTAATGCTATGGGGATCGGCTCACTAATCAAGTTAAATTAAGATAAAGAACAAAAGGTAAATTGAGCTAATATCCGACTCCATAATAACAACGATGATCTTCTCTAGGCTAGTTTAGAACGTAGTTATGAGTGCTACAAGGTACAGAGTAGAAGGTAATATCAAACTTGAGTATCATCTAGTGAAATGGAAATGGTGGTAACCAGTAGTAAAATTTGTGACATGAGCATGTATTGTCCAAAATACATTTAAATCTCATTATGCATAAATGAAATTAAGTTACTCGTTCAACATCAGTCAATAAACTTGACAGAATGAATTTAGTGACATTTAACACAATAGCATCATTTATGGACATACAATGACAATGTGAAAATTTAGCTAGCTGGGCCTCAACATCATTTATTTACACACTTCGGTGTACGAAATTACTCTATAAGAGGGCTGTTAATGAAGCGAGTTGCAGTTGAGTGAAGGAGACCTACCCTAAGCTTGGTCAAATTGTAGAATGTTAGTTTTTTGCATTTCTGTACGGAGTGGCCCAGAAGTAACTGACCCTTTTAATTTGCTAATAAAAAGAAAACTGTGAATGCTAGAAAGTTGAAACTTGTTTTATTGGAAAGAATAACAATTTTATAGTTTATAAACACTATGTTTTGAATATAATATCCTTTAAATGCCACCACGGTTGTTTTGACAAATTTGGGCTCTTTTTCTTGTTGCTTCCATAATGCTCCTTAGTGTATCTGGCAAGATTTGAGCTATTTCAGAAGAAATGTTGTTTTTAAGTTCCTGTAAATTTGTTTGATTTGTTCTATAAACTCGTGACTTGAGGTAGCCCCACAAGAAGAAGTCGCATGGGGTCAAATCTGAAGAACGAGGGAGCCACTGGATATTTCCAAATCGTGCAGTTAAATAATATGGAAAGCAATCTCTTAACTAAGTTATTGTCTTCATGTGTTTTTCTTCTTGTGTAATTGTGTTTTTAGAAGGACTGATCCTTGTTTGAAAATAGATTTTGTTGTCACGTTGCACTTCTGTTATTGACGTCGTCTTAATGTAAGATTGCAGAATTTTGATTCTTTCTTCTTTGCTGTAGCAAACCATTATGAAAATTTGAGGTTATGAAATGAAGCAAAATTTCTTCAGTTTATATGCTAGCTGAGTAAATAGGATACCATATTATAAACTATAAAAATGTTATTCTTACAAATAAAACAAGTTTAAACTTTCTAGCATTCATAGTTTTCTTTTTATTAGTAAATTAAAAGGGCCAGTTACTTCTAGGCTACCCTGTATAACAGATTATGTTACTTGTATTGTGTCCAAGTCTCAGACCGCTAGCTACTAAAGTTATCGAGCTATGCGCTGAGAAATGGAGTACTGAGAGGCACTTAGGGGGCCAGTGAGGAGTGCGCTAGTGCAAGTGGCATTACTGTCCATGTTCATTTTGCATCTAATTCATTCGATTTTTAGGCTGTGTGAACGCTGCACAGCATTGCCATAATTCTGGTGTACAAGATACAGACATTCAGGATGCATATAAGCAAGACGACTTCAGTAATTGCAGCACCGTCAACCATGTGACGCCTCGTCCCTGGCACTCACGTTCCTTTCATGCTGCATGCCGTGTTTTCCTGGGCTAAGCTTTGCCTTCTAATTGACTTCTCTACTGGTTGCTTTTGCACCTTATGGTGCATGTGCCAATATAAACTGAACAGCGCCTTTTGGTGCATGGCACTTTTAGGGCCTGTGCATCATAGAATGGCACTCAGAGGACTTTGAAGGGCAGCCACGAGCTGAGGCATGTTTTTGGCATGCCTTGTGAATGTGGCCGTGCAGCCTCATTCCTCAAAAAAACTCTTCTGAAACCTGTACATGACTTCAAAACTTTGCATTTTTCTCTGAATGTACCATATTAACTTTCAAAACCATACTCCTACGATTTTCAACATAGGAATGTGATTTTGGTCTTATTTGACACAGAAAGCCTAGAGGACTGGGACTGGGAAATGAAAGATGATTTTGATATTTTGATATTTTGAATTAAAAAAAAATTATTGAAACAGCGACAATACCTCCCAAAATCTTACAGCGACAATTGTAACTACTCCCAGACTGAAAAAGAAACCTTAACAGCGGTGTTTGCTCTGCGAAAATTCCACTGATACCTATGGGGCCTAGAATTCACAGTGATTGCTGATCACAAAATGCTGCTTGGACTATTTGGTGCTGGCAGGAGCATCCCACTGATGGCATCGGGGCTCATTAAAACATAGGCTCTGCTGCTACAATCTTACAGGTTCTTATCTTACGTCGATTTTTGGCGTTCTGTTAAGCACAGCTGATACTCTGTCGTCGACCCTCGACAGCTTCCGAGGAATCAAGGCCAATCCCTGTGAAATGGATGTGCCTAGTTAACTTTCTGGAGTAAGCTCCAGTCACTAGCATCCACATTCACGGTGACATCCTGAGAGACCCACTATTTTCTCAAGTATATAATTACTGTCAGTTAGGTTGACCTTTGACTGTAATTGGGGACCCTGATCTCACTCCGTACCCTTGGAGGAGAAACTAATTATCCTCACCAAAATAACTGCTCTGGTGAGCAAATAAATATTGGCATCTAAGAATGCTTTATTTCCAATCAAGCCTGATACATATCACCTTGTACATTGGTATTTCAAATGCCTTACAACTAACACCAGGATGCCATGACAGTTTCTCCCAGTCAAGACCAGTACCCATTTCAGACACCTGCAGGAGTAATGTGCTTTGAGTTTTTCCCCTATACCAAACGGAGGAAGTCGCCACACAGCGCCAGGATTCAAACCCTCGACACGTTCACAAAAGGGCGGGTCCTTTAACCACTCGACTACGACGAGCAAGAACCCATTGAGCAAGGATTATTGCTCTCTAGGCTCTCAGACAAACTATTGGGGAAGAGCTTCATTCTGGCTATGCAGGATCTTTTAGGATGAAGGCACCAGTGCACAGTTATGTTTGGTGGCAAACTTGGACAAAGATCTAGAAACCATTAGACCATGCATTAAGTGTTTGAACACCCATGCATTCGTTACCATAGCAGAACTCCATCTGTGGGAAGGGCCATCTAAACAATGGCATTGCATCCGCATTGACTGCTGGTCCATTGGATGAAAAATGTTACCTAGTGATCGTAGATGCACAATCCAAATCGGTTGGAATTTTTCCCACAGCCGCCACATTTACATCTGAAACAATTTCGTCCCTGAAATGCGCTTTTGCGATGTTTGAATTGCCGATAACCATTGTTCCATACAATGCAGCAAATTTCAGATCTGCAAAATTTTAAGCATTCGTGAAGGCCTGTGGTATAAAGCATATTACTAGTAAAAAAAAAACATCGGCATCTACGGATGCTTTATTTCCAATTGAAGCATGATACGTATCATCTTTTACATTGGTTTTTCAAATGCCTCAGAACTAACACCAGGACGCCATGACGCTTACCCCCGGTCAAAGACCGGTACCCATTTCAGACACCTGGGTAGAGAGGGGTATTGTGCTTAGAATTTTTCTCCTATACCCAACAGAGAAAATCGCCACCAGCGCCGAGACTCGAACCCGGGTCTCCCCGCACGGAGTCAGGTCCTATACACACACGGCTATGGCGAGCGCTAGTGTACCATACTATACTTCAACTTATGGCCTGAAAGAACGTATGGTGCAAACGTTCAAGAAAAATGTGCGGAAGACAAACAAACCCCTACGCCTAGCACTGGATAGGTTCCTGTTCAACTATCGATCGACACCCCACACTACAACAGATATTACGCCCGTCGAGTTAATGTTAGGCAGGAAAGTTTGCTTCCATCTTGACATACTTTCGCTATCGGAAGCAATCTCGTCTCGTCTCAATCCCAGGATGCTCAGACGAGATACCTCCCAAGGTCTCGGTTGAGATCCTGCTGGGGTCACCTGTGATGATCCATCAATGCTTGACGAGTATCCCATAATGAACCTCAGCTACTACTGTTGAGAGAACGGGTTTGTTATCCTAAAAGTGCTAACTGCAATGGGGGGGGGGGGAATGGTCTTTCGTTGACGCTAGAACTATGCTGTTATGTATTCAAGAACCCTCCACAAACCAACGAGCCCTGTTGAAGGAACCTCGTTGATTCCACCACCTTCTCAAGATATACACACGACACCTCCGACTAGTGAACATGACTCAGAGATGCCCTATAACTATTCTTGTCCATGAGACAAGAGAACACAGATTTTCAACTGCCAGCTTCTCGTGCAGGTCTAACCGGAGTCAAAAACCTGTGGTGAAAAGGGATTTTTAGTGTATATAAATATATATGTATAGAAAAGACAATGCACTATAGAACTTAGGGTTACATGGGGGATTTCTAGTTTATGAGAGAGGGGTGTAATATAGTGTGGAATATAAGTCACTACTGAGATGCAATATGGCAGCAATTGTAGATGGAACCGAATGACACTAGAGAGTCAAGGATGCGGACTCTGATCGTCAGTTTACTCCTTGACTTGTTCCAGTCTGTAGTTCATGGGAGCCAAGTGTGCTTACTTTAGGGTTGTGGCCAAGTATTATTACCTGTACTGTACTAACTGACTTGTTCTGTCTTTACTAACTGTGTTTTCCTACCTCTCGCTCCTTTCCCTTGCTTGGCCTAAACCTTGGTTAGGAGTGATATGGACCTAGGGTTGTGTCTAGAGGTGAGTGGTATTGATAATCTTATTTGTGTCTATTGCTACTGAAACTCTGTAGGAGAATTAGACAATGCTGCTCTCACTATGCCATTCTGAACATTGCAGTCCTGCTATGCTAGAGTAGGTCTGTCACACCTTTATTGTCAATTACAGTCTTTTAGTGGTTTCATTTTTTGTACCTCCCCCATTTTTAATTTTTCTTAGTGTTGGCTATTGCCCTTATTGACAGCTTCTCTTCAAGGCACAATTTCACGATCAACTCACGAACAGAAGCAGGTGTAGGCACTCCCCTAAGCATGTTGATGTGTTGGCTGCTGCGCAGATAATGACACTAGTCTTGTCTGGATCAACCTACCTAACTTTCTCTCTGGCAACATTTGTTTACTCAAACATAAATGTGGAAAAGAATAGATGTTCAAACTTTTTTAACCACATGAAATTTTTACTATTCTGATGTATTTGTTTACAAGTTATGCTTTGTTCACCCAAATGATTTAAGATTTTAATACCTGTTAGGCAAGACATTTGGCTTCACATGTGTGTATAAATTGAGCTCATTGCAGCTCCTAGTATTGAAGTTATTGATGATAGTTTGTCGAGTTGTTAGTTGTCCCAAGCATTATGGCCACTACTGTAAATTGGATGCTGATAACTTTCATCCTGTATTTTTATGTGCTATGTTATATGTGAAGTTGAATGTGTATGTTTCAAAGAAAATTAAACAATTTTTTATTTTTCTCTATAATATTCATTATTAGCTATAGCCTACCAAAATTCTACAGATCAAGCAATTAGGTAGTAAGTTAGCATATTTGATTAATGTAGGACGTGGATAAAACAGTTGACATAGGGGCCACTGCAACACCCATCACTGGTGTTGCAGTGGCCCCTATGTGAACTGTTTTATTCAAGTCCTACTCAAGACTCCATTACCTAATTAAAATTTAAGTTCTATCATAGTACCTTCTTATATGGTTTCAATTTCTTAGTCATTTTAAGAGTATTATTTTTACCTATTAGGGGATGCCTTTTTTTATTCACAGCTTAAAAGTGAGTGTTCCTGAGGGAATAATCACCTGACAAATTTAAATTTGAAAACCTAGTTAGTTTAGTTGCAGTACTGTGAATTGTTCTGCTTGCATAAATTTTATAAGCCTATGGATCACATTATTGAAAATATAAAAAGAGATAATTTAAACTGTGTTGATAATTTTGAAATCCAAAATGCAAGTTTGCAAAATGCAGTGATAACTGGATAATTGACTGTTAATTTACTTGAGAATTCTCATGTTCCATATTTTATTCCTAAATTCATACCATGACATTACATAGATTGATAGAAATTTTCTGTTTTTTCACTATAATCAAAGTTTTTAACTTTATTTTGAATGAGATTTTGGAGAAAATTCTTGTGGAAATTTGAGCTTATTCTCAATTTTTATGACAACTCAAATTGGACTCACAAATCAGTCAAATGGTTTTCAGCTATAAATTATTTTATTGTGCACAAGATTGGAAATTTACTCAAACATTACCAGATATTGAAATTGATGAGGTATCTATCACAAGAAAAGCATTCTATGTTAAATTTTGTTAGTTTGTCTACAATTTATCATTTTTTACAGAAATGCCTCAAGCTTGTGATTCAGCATTGCCTGAATCAGAAATTGGAAATGCTATGCTTAAATTAGAAAATGAAGAAGAAATTGATGCTCAAAATTTATCTCCGCTTATAAAGTATCAAAGCTGTAGCATCTGCCACACTGGACAAGCACGCTACAGATGTCCTGCTTGTTCAACTGTTACGTGCAGCTGCAGCTGTGTCAAGAAGCACAAGCTACAGACCAACTGCACTGGAGTCAGAGAGCCTGTGCCTGTTGTGCAGAAGCAAGATATGGATGATGAGATGCTACAAAGAGATTACAGGTATGGTTTGATTAGACATTTTAGTTACTATTGTCTAATTTTTCAAAGGAAAATTAGATCTACTTCATAGTTACATAGTTCTACTTCATAGTTTTTTGCTTTAATGGTCCTAATTATAAATGAAAGCACAAAAGATGTTTGACTGATCGTATCTTATTAAAATACATGAGTATTTAAGTTGACCGAATTGATTAAAATGTCTTTTACATGACTTATCATTATGAGATGTGATCAATCGACTGATCATGACTGAACACCAGTTGCTTGTAGTTCTTAAACATGATTGGGTAGGCTCTACCTATTTTTTATTTTTTCTCCCTCTCAGGAAGAGACAGTTGAGAATTGGCACTCCCAGGGAGAAAATGTGTGAGGGCCCAAGCTTAGAGTTAGGTAGGCCTCCTTGTTGTGGAAATCAAATATTTTTTGTGATGTTTAAGATGACCTTTTTTTGGTTTGCTGCTGTCCTGTTTTTTGGCACCAACCACTTTCTTCAATTTTTATCTTATTTCATAAACTTCTTTCTCAACTTTCTCTTTTTATGCCCCTTCTGCATTCCCTTCTCCATACTGAATGATGCTTTCTGTTACGATACGAGGCTGGGCCTTTCGGCCTCTCGTTACCGATTGAGCAATCTCAACCTCGAAAGTCAGGGGAAACGGAAAAGAAAGGAGAGAAAAAATACACAGAAAGAGAGGGGGGGACAGAAAAGAGAGAAACTAGGAATAGCAGTGTTAGCATAGTGCACCACAAGCTTACCTTAATTTATCAGCATGGATAATAACGATAAAATTTGAAAGATTAAACATATTTATTTTATTTACCGTAGAACACGCGAGTTAAAGATGATACTTGGCAACAAACACTCTGACACGAAAAGACACCCACAATGAAAAACATGCGCTTCGAATCATGATAAGCGCCCGCAACGGTTTTGCATATTTAACGCTGCACAAAATTTTCATGATGACTACCAAAAGAAGATCTACTCACAGTAACCAGAACAAGAAAATAATTAATAGCTGGGCTAGCGTACGCACAAAATTAAAATGGGGGAGAACATAAAACAACAAGCCCTTGACTCACACAAGGCATCAAAAATGTGGAATACTTTACGCTTTGCCCAACTTGAAATTCTCAACATCACACTCGAAATAAATCAAAATCACTCCGAACAGCGAGCCATTCCACAACACTTTTCAATGTGCTTCTTGCTTCCAACTTGCACTTTTGTAATCACTCTATTGAATCCTCTATACCACAAAATCATCCTAGCTCTTCTGTGATGCGTCGTTTGATGTTAGGCGAACTCTGCTTCCACTTAGGGCTTGAGGAATATACGAATGTTCCGGCTGATCAGTCCTGACACTCGCCGATACCCCAACGCCCACGGCTGGTTGGTGCTGCTTCCTGTCTGCAACGCGTTCACCGCTCTTGAGTGCCGAAGGAGCTTGATCGTTGTAGCTTGCGCAGGATTGATGTGTGTGACTGCAGCTTTCGTGATTGCGTGGTTTCAAGGGGATGACGATCGTCGCTGTGAAGCTGATGTGCTTCGAGCGGATTTTTGCTGCAAGTTGGCACTTCGATGGCTGCTGTTTTTCCGATATTTTACTCGTGACTTCGATGTTGTTACCTCACTCAGATGTTGAACTATTGGTGCTCTTGCTCACTGCACCCCGGCAATGCCGGCGCACTCCGTTTGCGTACCCGCGCTGTATTCACGCTGCGAAGCCCAGCGAAAAATCTCTCGTAGATCTCATCAGCGCACACTTGCACCGCTAAGAGTTTCTTGTTTTTGCAAATCTCGATGCTCAAGGTGTCATACTGAAATGTTGATATGCCGGGGTGTACCGGCGAACCTGCCGGCACCCCCATCCTCGCACTCCAAATTCGTGCACCTCTCCTGTTATGTCACCGAGAGAAAAATCCTCCCAATTCTTCCTGTGTACTGCTTTTATGTGTTCCACCTCGTTCCTTCTAGAATGTTCTCGAATTTTCCTGGTTATGAAGACATCATTTTGAACCTGATTGGTGGAATTCTTCCTTGTCCTGGCGTCTCGAATTCTAATTGGTGCGTATCGTACGCCTCGTAGGCACCCACGCTGTTCCATGTCGATGAATGGCTAAGACGGAGCCCTCACTTAGGGTTACGCCTCCTTTTAGATTTTCGAACACTTTCTCACGCTTTGAGGCTGATACGACGTGTGTGTTGATGTGTTTTGTGTGCGTTGTGTCGCCGTGTGTTGTGTTTGTGTGTGTGGGCCCGAGGTGTGCCTGAGCCAGCAGGCTGTTGACATTGATGGATGGCAAGGCTCTTGAGACTGCGAAACATGAACACGAAGGCGGCCCTGTGACAACTTTTCCCTCTCAAGCTGTTCAACGGTCAAGAAACTTGATCTACCAAACATTCCAATGTCCCTTCGCGTTGCTCTGTTCACGTCACCCAGCCCAACAATATATTACCCAGCGAACCGAAATAAAATTATATTACCTAGCAAGACGAAAATATTTCGTCACGAAAATATTTCGTCACATTTCTCTTTGGAACAAGTTTTTTAGCGGTTTGCGAGGGTTAAACGAACATTTAATTCTAATTCATTTTTCTTTCTCGTGAAGAGTTTGGTGTTCTCCAGGGTGTCTCAAAAAAATCTACTCACACTTTGAATGAAGAGAAAAACATTATTTATGATCATAGAGTGAAATGAAGTGGCTTCTAATATAGAAGACTATTATGGTCAAAGAATCATGTTTCAAATGCTCAAATTGAAAACCGTAATTGTTCAAGCAACGCTGATAACGCACAGCAAGGGGTTCGCAAACGTCATAAAACAGGTTATTAGGAATATCACGACATTGTCATTCAGTTTCCAATATGAGTGCATCAATTATTTTTGGTTTGGTGTGATTATCTTGGTCTTTGAGATATCCCCACAAAAAGAAGTCCGTAAGCGAAAGGTTCCATCTGTTTCAAATTTGTCTCTGATGCCAGCAATGGTGCGGCGCATTGGTGGCAGTTTTGCGAATTCAGTTCTGAATCGTCTTTGCTCTTCAATCGCGTTTTTGGTCTTCCAATAACATTTCAGGATAAACTTCCTCTCTTCCAAGCGAAGGTGATTTCCTGCCAATCTATGATGGATTAAATACACCTGCAATTCAAAAAAGGCAGCATGTTGGCGACAGTTAAAGTGCGAGTGCATGTTTTGAGATGCCCTGCAAATACAGTCATCATGCACCAATGACTTAAGAGACTTTACTGTGTCTCGCCAACCCGCTTCTGCGGCGAGAAACTTCCAGAACTAACTGGCACAGGAAACATAGTCTTTAGCTGACACCCTGAATGGGCCAGTACACGCTGCAAATAACAAAAACTTATGACAAGTAGGACAATAGATAAAGAGAATGCTCACCTC
>JACJUY010018881.1:0-10108 GCA_014220935.1 Platorchestia sp. MABIK
ACGAGGGCCAGTCGCAACATTCAAAGTATCCATAGCACAAAAATTTCCGGACGCTGGATGTGACGAAATTATACCACAACACATCTGTATAGATTTAACATGAGTCCTACCCCAATGTGTACCACTTGTGACTGCCCTGAGTCAGTTTCTCATTTCTTGTTTTAGTGCCAGAAATATATAATTCCTCGTAAAAATTTTAAGGATTTGTGTAATGGCTTGAGTGTTGCATTTGACATGAGAAATGTGTTAGGATGTGGAGAAAACCCTGTATATGTTGAAAGGAGAGTCATGTATGCATTGGCACGCTTTTTATATTCAACTGGTCGATTGCAAACCCTATAGAACATAGAATGTTATAAAACAATGTAATCTGTGCAACTAGACCCAATTTGATAACATTAAGAGTAAAGCTTCTGTGAAAAGATGAGATCTTGATAAGCAATTAACTGTGAATTTTCATTTTTGAAACAAATGTTTTCTGCCCAATATACCAAAAGATGTATGTCAGAAACTTGCTGCTGCTCTCTGCCAGTGTCAAATTTCAACTGTACAAGACTGTCACCACCACTGGACTAGCGTCATCCAAAGGTTCTCAGGTCCAACGGTCTTCCAGCTGAGAAGATCTGAGACTTTAAGAGGTCTGGAGAAGACCTCACCCCGACCAATAACAATATTAGGGTTGAAAAATATCAAAATAAACTACAATGGATGTACTGTACGATCAAAATTAATGTAAATCCTGGAGTGTAGGGAAAATAAAAATGTGATAAATTTTTTTGAGGCAGGTAAATAAATTTGTTACTAAAATTTATCTGATATCTAAGAGCAAACGTTAAAATATTGAAAATGATGTGGTCTTAATGTTTATCTTGGCCATGATAATTAAACTAATATCAACGTAAATATTTGCGATACCGTATAAGGTAAATTACAATTTTAGAATGAGATCTTATTTCTTGTCATTTTATATTATCACTAAAATTCGTTAAACCATGGTTCTAACATAATTTTTACCTACTTGAGACTTGGCTTTTATAATTGGAACATAAGAGTGTTGCTTATAACTTACTTCTTGACATATGAGCTTGCATTAACTTTTGGGACACTAAACCTCACTTGTAATTATTTAATGTGTGTGTGCTAGATTTTAGCATGAGTTAATGCAAAACATCATTAATTGTTGTAAAATATTCATGACCAAATTACTGATTAGTGCAATGAAATTTTACACAAATGAAATTTTGCTCATTGAGGCGTTATTTTTTAGTTATTCAACTTTGAATTATTAGGAATATCAAATATAAAAGCAAAGAATGGCACGTAAATATGCTGTAATATGGTATTGATATTACGATGAGTGAGGTTAGGTTAGGTAATGTTAGGTTACTTAGAGTAACCTACTTAGACGATTAGGTTACTTAGGTTAGGTTACTTAAAGTAACCTAAATAAACCTAAAATAACTAAATTTTACCAAGCTGAGACTGATGTTTTTGCTCCCCAAAATTACACGCATTCTTACAATATGGCGATTATGCAACGGACTATATAATGTTATTCCTTCGTGAATGTTGTTAAAATTATATCTCATAAATTATGCATCAGCAAGCTAAATGTCACTTGTATAAAACAATCTTAAATATGTTTCTTTTGGGATTCTTGAGAACCAAATTTCTAAGTTCCGTGAACGCATTAAAATAATCAACCACATTGAGATATGAATTAAAATTTTTAATTTCAAGTATTAGATATGCTAGTGGGAAAAAATATAAATACAAGTTTTTTTGTGCTCACGACAAAGTTTTACCCGTAATTGGTTGTAAAGTCACTAATATTTTTGAATGCTGAAGTCAAGCAATCTCTTCTTAATATGCTGTACTGCTTAACCTACAAAGTCCATTTGAGCCATTTGTTTATTTAAAAATGCCAGTGGATATTTACGAGTAGATATTACTCATAGCCTATGTCATTGGCTCTTCGAGGTGCCATTGCCTTATACTGAGATACCTTTGCTCAAATATTTTTGTGCCATTAGGTAGGGTATTTTTAGAGGCAAGAATTTTTTTAAATTTGGATTGACATCAGTTCATAGCAAGATCCTCTTTGTCTATTTTAGAATGAACTCTATGAAAAATAAACATCACAATTTTTTTAGATGTTATCAGTGCATTTCAAGATGCCAGTAATATATTTTCATATGTTTTAATATTGTTAAGATGTTATTAAAAGGTGCTGAACATGCTGTTGATAGGTTTTTAAGAACTGTGAATTTACTACAAGATGCCATTTTAACAGCTTCAAAAGATATTTAGTAATGCGGTTCACATTTCAGCGGTTTTCACCAAATTACTTTGTTCATTCTTTTCTGATTTCAAATTTAAAGAAACTTTTAATGGAAAGTATCATTGCACAAGATTAATTACTAAAATAGAGTGCTCTATCAGTAAACATGAGAAATGTATGAGAAGCATTATTAAGAATATGTGGATTTGGTTAAAATTACTAATATGTTGCTACAGTAATTTCTCTAGTTTTAAAAATACTTGAAAAGTCAGTCAGAATGCTCTTCTCTTTTTGATACAAAATATATACATTATATTTGAAATCCCTGTTTAGCTGCAGGAGTTTAGTTCCATATTTGATATATGTACAATGATAGCAGGTATTGGACTACAACTTTATCTTATGCTGTACAGAATAATGCTATTTTCACAGTTGTTTTACCTCACTAAAATTTGGATGAGATGTTTAGTTTTGCTGGTATATGATAAATTTGATGAAAGTATTGATTTAATTATATGCCATTGACAATTATCAACAAATTTTTTGTTTATGTGTGTCATTCCTTGTGAACGCATTTCTGAGTCTGTCTGCACTCCCCTGAAGTTTTTATTTCAGAAGTTGAAGGCAACACTTCCATTTATATATTTTTTTCTTGCCAGGAAAATTTTCAAACCTTAAAAATTAATCAGACGCATTTTCCCAAAATGTGGCTGTACATCTTTGGATTTTTCATCCACATTGTGTTTTTTGTATCAGTGTTTGATATTTATTTCCGCACACCCATCGTGCACGGCATGGAGCCTCACACGTCTCCTATGGAGCCAGCTGCTAAGCGTCTTGTGCTCTTTGTGGCCGATGGACTCAGGGCAGACAGCTTCTACAACTATAGTGATGGCATATCTCGTGCACCTTACCTCAGGTTTGTGAATGTCTTTGTATAATTTTGAGGCTATTGAATGCTGATGATTAGAGTGTTGTTATTTACCTTAAGTAAAAAGGAGAGTACTAAAAATATAGTAGAAAACATTTACTCAAATTCAAAATTGCAAGTAAAACAATAAAATTGAATGTTTCAAGCATTCACTCATCTTTAACAAGATAAATGTACCTGAAAAAAACATGAAATGAATTAGAAAGATGATAAATTGAGAAATTGTTATTGACCTTTCATTAATATCTTCATTTTGTGCTATTGTTTTTTACATCCATTTCATGAAGCACCTTTTCATATTGATTTTTTTTTTTTATTGTTGGTGATATTGTAAATCATTGTTTCCCTCCTCTATTTTACTATGCTATTCATGTTATTTCTTATTTTCTATATTATCTCTGTGAATAGCCTTTTTCTCAAACATTTCACTAAGTACCTAAAAAATTTTCACCTTTCTACCAATGACCTTACTATAAGTTAGCCTTTTCCATCTATTTTAAAAAGCACTCCATGTTGCCTATTATGAACTATCCGTTTGGTAACCTGCTTTGCAAATTACCGTATTATATTATGAATCATTTTTACTGATACCTGTATTCAAAACTTTTCAACTAGCAACCAGCATTATTACTGATTTTTTTATCATTTGCCTGATGTGAAGTATCTTTTTCTACTCTGTTAACTAAGCACCTTGTACTAATATTATTTATTATTGTTTTTATGTTAAACAACAATTTTCCTTACCCATTTTGATAAGGATTTATCTTTCACAGGTCGGTGATAGAAAATGAGGGGACATGGGGAGTTTCTCACACCCATGTTCCTACAGAGTCCCGGCCTGGCCACGTTGCCATATTAGCAGGGCTCTATGAGGACCCGAGTGCCATTGCTAGAGGTTGGCGGGAGAACCCCGTGCACTTTGACCATGTCCTCAATCAGTCCAAGTATGCCTGGGCTTGGGGCAGCCCTGACATTGTTCCTATGTTTGCTTCAGGTCAGTTGCAGCAGGCATTATGCTTCACAGCTTGGCAATAAGTGCATAACTCAAGTTGCAGTGTTGGCTCCTTGATAAATGTTGTCTATGTTCATTTGATTGTTATTGATTATATTTTGGCTATTGGTTGATTTTTATTTTGTTTGATCAGTTCTTTGATAAATGTTGTCCATATTTATTTGATGGTCATTGGCTATTATTTATTGGTTATTTTTATCTTATTACTTTGTTACTATTTTGTTCAACTTTTGTATAATGTCCCTGTTTATTTCATGGTAATTAATCTGCAATTGATATTTGGATCCCCTTACAGTCCTTGATATTTATCATGATTTTTTTGAGCTTGAATAAAATATTTTTTTCAGGGAATGTATGTTGTGGTTGATTAGAATTCTTTTCAAACTGTATAGAATCTAATTTTTGGGAACAAAATTTGAAAAGTGCTCCTTGACTTGTTTTTTTGGTTTTACTTGGTTTTTGGTTTACTTGGTTTATTTGATTTTTGGACTTGATTTTTGGCAGTTTTTTGCAATGAATTGGAAAACAATTACTAATTGCAGAAAGTAAAATATAAACTAAATCATTTTAAATAAATTTAGTACTTGTTAACATTTCAATATGATATTTGTAATTATTCTAATTATTTCTATACAAAACTAATTGGTAATTGAAATATTAATTAGATAATTTTACCAATATGCATTACTATTATTATGTTAGTTCCTTGTGTGTTTGTATTAACATATGCTGGAAGTATGGAAGTAAGGTTTTGTACCATACTAGGAGCACACAGCGCACACATCAGCACCGAGTGCTACACTGCTGAAGAAGAGGATTTTGCTAGCGCTGATGCCTCCAAACTTGACACGTGGGTTTTCCAGAAGCTGGAGGCACTGCTTGAAAATGCTCGCCACAGTCCAACGTGAGTGGAAACTTCAGTTTGCGTGGACTAAAGACTAAAGTGCTAGCTTATGATATCCCATCTACTGTGTTTAGTGTGAAATCTTACTTTCTTTGGAATGTTCACTTGCTAATTATTGGACAAATTTTTGTGCAAAGGAGAGATGAAGTATAGTTATCTAAAACTTTTCTCAAGGGTCATAAGTATTTCCCAACATTAAGGAAGGGGTGGACTAGTATTTATTTCATGTTGTCCATGTTTGGATTTGCTTATTGTTGCTTTACATCTTCAGAAAATCATATTTAGGTAGCAACTAGTCTTAACATTTTATTTCTTTAACAATATTGAAGATGCTTTCAATTCATTTCCAATTATCTTCTGCTGTAGTTCACAAAATAGGTTGAGAAATTTTCCAATTTCTTAGCCTTACATAAGGTCGAGAAATTGGAAAAGAAACTATGTAAGTGCGCTTCAGCTGATTTGTTTAATGAAATGTGCTTGCGAGAAGGTTGTCTTCTTGCCGACACTGATGTTTGCCTGTATGATGGAGAAGCAAGACACTCAACGTTAACTAACGATTTCAGGAAAAATATTGAAGATGCTGAAATTTAGCCAATATGAGTTAATAATAATTCCTTGTTTATTGAAGCACTACAGACAAAGAAGACAAAAGATAGTGTAATTTTCCAGTTAAATTAATGAAGATGTTTACAAAAACTTGTGCTAACTCTATTTTTCTGGCCCCTCAGGGGGATACAACTATTGTATCTATGGGAATTAGCGCTCCCAGGGGGACTATGTGAGGGCCCGAGCTGAGGGTTAGGTAGGCTTCCTTTTTGTTGAGATAACATAGGTTTTTGTTCTGTTACGGACCATCTTTTTTCGGTTCACTGCTGTCCTGTTTTTTTTCAACACCTACTACTTTCTTCTTGAACTTTGATCTTGTTTCATAAACTTCTTTCTCATCTTACTGTTTCTATGCCCTTTCTGCGTAGATTCCACGTTCCCTAAACTCCATACTAAATGGTGCCTTCCTCCTTCCTCTCTTTGGATCGCCTTTGTAGCGGATAAGGAGGCTTAAACTAACTAATAATCTAATCTATTTTTCTGGAATTGCTTCAATACCTAAAATTGCCTTCTCTAGCTTCCAGAGAGTGGCGTTGCTAAAATAATTTTCATCTATTAACAATAGTTTCTGAGTTATATAAACCCTGAGATTTGTTTATTTTTTCCTACTGTTAAAAGATATCATTTTTATTGCACTTATGTGTTATGTTAAGCGTTCATAATAAGACTTTTTTTCAATCATGCTGTATAATTTTTGTGCAATCATGCTGTATGAAATAAGATAAACAGGAACAAATGCATTAAAAATTTCCTTTAGTACATATTTTTTTTGCAACCGTCTCTTATTCTCAAAATCTGGCTTATGAGTACCTGAAACTCTGATGGGTATGTTAAAAATTATGAGGGATTGATTGTGTTACAGGTTACAACAGCAGCTACAGTCAGACCGTGTGATTATCTTCCTCCACCTGCTCGGCCTGGATACCAACGGGCACTCCAACAAGCCTCACTCTCAGTCAGTTCCTTTCTGTTTTTTTTTTGTATTTTATTAAAAGTTTAATACATATTCATATCATGTATCAAACTGGGTTGTGAGACATAACATAGCTTTAAAATGAAGGTTGTAGCAAAGACAATCGATTTAAAAGGTTCATATTCATGTATATATGCATGGGTATGTTAATTTTATGCTGTACGTACTGTACTTGTGTTTTTCAGGGTTTGTTGCCCAAGTATTTAGCTTGAAGTCTTTCCTTGTCTTTTTGATTAGCTAATTTTGAAATTTTGTAAGTTTATCTAACAGCCTAAGAGAGAAAAAGTTTTACTCGATATGACCACTATCATCTATGATGATAGTTTCTACAGATGTGGGGAACTGCAAAAGGCGGTATAATCCCCAAGTACCTAGAATGTTTTCTCTTCTCCATCAAAGACCAACTCTATGAATTAGCTTTTTTTCTTCTATTTTAAAAAGCATTCCATGTTTACAGCATTTTAATATTAGGCCTATCATGAACTATCCTTCTCTTAACTTGCTTTACTTATCACAATATTATTGATCTTTTTGTACTGTTACCTGTATTCAAAACAATTGGACAACTGAAAAACTTATAGTGACCATGTTGATTTTGTGCTACAGGTGGATTAATAAAGAATGGAAAATGGCATTAGAAATGATCAAGTGGATTGAAAGAACATCATGAGCAGAGTTTGCAGGTTGTTTCATCAATGCTTCAGAAATGAAGTCCATCGTTTGGCTTATTGCAGAATAGATGGGTTTTTGGTTAACTGAGAGCAGTGTGGTTGTATTGTTTATTTTTTTTTTGGCTGTTTATCTGTATTTTTCATGTCTTCAAAATTCAGTTTGACGACATTTAAAATGTGTCAATGTTTCAATCTTACCAATGTTAACAAATCACCAGGTTTTGTAATATTCTCTTCTTTCATTAGACGTTTCACCTGAGATCAACTCAGAGCAGTGATCATTTTCTAAGTTCATATTCCCAAGAAAACGTTTTCCAACCAAAATATTACCCAAAATTGGTTGGGGCTCAGCATGTTCCCTACTTCAGAGAGTACCAGCGCAACATTGAGCTGGTGGACAAAGGCGTGCAGCGGAGCGTGAGGCTGGTCAACGACTTTTTCAAAGACAACAAGACTGCCTTCATTTTTACATCTGACCACGGCATGACCAGCTGGGGTGAGTGGAGGTGTCCACTAATTGAGAGGCGTTTCCACTTCCAGGTTTTGCAGTCCAAACTGCATTTAAGAATAATTCGTTTGTTTTTAATTTGTCTCGCTACTAAATTTTCTTGGTGACTAAAGAGTGATGCTTAATACTGTAGTTAGATACGGAGACCATGGAGTAATAAAACCATCCTATGTAAATTATGAAGTATCAGATTGGGGATAAAAGTGATGTCCGATTTAAAGATCTTACATAAAAATGAATAAGCCAATGACTATGGAAATATTTATTCTTTAACTTTCTGTCTATTGCGCTCAGTGACTTCATTTCACCTTTCAAAAAACCTATAAATACCGTGCTTGTACAATTCTGTAAGTTTGAATCAAAATATAAATTCAACTCTGTTTCCATCTCTTCTCCTGTTGTTTGACTAAATGTCCACTGAAATGCTTTTGCAGTCCTCACAACAAAGAGAAA
This sequence comes from Platorchestia sp. MABIK, assembly GCA_014220935.1. Classification (NCBI taxonomy): domain Eukaryota; kingdom Metazoa; phylum Arthropoda; class Malacostraca; order Amphipoda; family Talitridae; genus Platorchestia; species Platorchestia sp. MABIK. The sequence continues at coordinate 8,340 of JACJUY010018881.1, forward strand.
TCAAAAGCAGGTTGTATGAGCCGCGTAAGTCTTGCAATTTTCCTAGTGTAACAGAAGGATTCTCGGACGCAAGAACATTCAACTGATCAGAATCAAATGTTTTTGAACGACGTTTCTTTGGCTCATATTTTTAAAGTNGGGAGGCGAGCGAGACGGAGACCCCCATCGTGGCGTGGGGCAGCGGCGTGGCTCCCCCGCAGGACCCCGCCTCATTCACTGTGAGTCCTTGTCTGCCTCTCTCACACCTCAACCTTTTCGAGTCTGTCGGGACCTATCGCTGCATCGTTGCAAGACTGTCATAACTCAAAAATTTCAAGTAGAGAGTTACAATGTTTATAAGAATGCTGAATTATTTCTGCATCTTTTGGCAGTGAAGTCGTAAGTCTAAGTGTATTTTTGACCGAAAGATGGTGTTGGTTAATTTGCATAAACTTATTGAAGGTATATGACTTAGATTCTTTAAAATGAGTCTCCTGAAAAATCACGAAATATGAGTTGCGACAGTCATGCAATGATGTAGCGATGTGTGTCAAATCAATTTTGTGAAAGTATACTTCAATGGGTGAACTGCCACGGGTAAACTAAAGTTTAACATTCAACTCAAATTTAATGTCAATTTTAATGAGCACGTTTGAAAATAGCAAACGTTAACTGGATCGTGCCCTTATTTAGCTTTGAGTTTTCATGAAAATTAAGTTTGTGACTACTGGTAGGTCAGCAGCATTATGAAAATTGCATCCTTTTACCCCCAGTGGCTCATTTGGCGTTTAATGTGTTAAGGAATCGTAGCATGTTTGGTCTACACTCCTGCAGGGTAAATGTGAGGTTCCAGGCTCAAGGACAGGGAGGCCTCCCATTTGTTGAAGTAGAATAAGTTCTTATTTTACTACGGACTTTTATTTTTGGGTTCACTTCAATCAGGTTCGTCAATACCTATGACTTTCTTCTTCAACCTTCAGATTGTTTTGTAAACTTCCTTCTGGAATGACTTGCTATGCGTAGCGGATCTTGTGTGCTGAAACATACATTGTGCATTTTTTTTGCATTCTCCAACCTCCATACCAAATGGTGCCTTCCTTCTTTTGGAACCCCTTTGTTGTGGTTAGGGAGGCTTAAGTAGACTTTTCTAATTTGTTGGATCGACACAATTTCCGGGACACGCGGCAGGTATGACTAGAGGTATTGGGGTGTGATATCGTCGAGTGAATCTTGCAGTACAACACTGTCAGAAATACTTAGTTTTTTTTGCTGCCTGAGTTGCTGAAATTGTGTTCATTTGTAATTTTTCGTGTATACAAGTGCTAGGATGAAGTTTTTTATGATCACCGAGCTGATGGAATTGTATTCGTTTGTAGTTTTATGTGTTCCACTGACCCCTTAGGGCAGTGGTATTCATTTCGCGGCTCGCGATGACTTAATTCACGGCTCTCGAAACATTAATGAATTAATAAATATACAATTTACACAATATCCACTAACTTTCAGTACCTACGGCTCTCTCAATCAATGCGTTTAACCGAAGTGGCTCTCATGTAAATATAAGTGAATAACACTGCCTCAGGGGGATACAACTAATGTATCTATGTGAATTAGCACTCCCAGGGGGAAATGTGTGAGGACCCGAGCTGAAAGTTAGGTAGGCCTTATTTTCGTTGAAATAAAATTTTTTTTTTTGTCATGCCAAGGACCACATTTTTTTGGCTCACTGCTGTCCTGTTTTTCAGCACCTACTACTTTCTTCTCCAACTTTTGTCTTGTTTCATGAACTT
>JACJUY010018887.1:0-10104 GCA_014220935.1 Platorchestia sp. MABIK
AGGTTCCGGCACGCCGTGGTGTCGTGTGGGGAGGCCTCCTGTGCGCCACTGCGCGTGCTGCAGGAGCTGTTCTCGCTGCTGCTCTTCACCGAGCAGGACTCCATCGAGCCCACCAACGACATGGTCAGGACCGCAGCCCCTGACTACTTCGAGCCCGGACAGCAGCACGATGCTTCGGAGTTCCTCGGGTGCGTGCGTGTCTCCTCAGCCCTCCTCTTCTTTTGGTTGCCGTGTTGTTGAGTTGTGATGAGTTTGGGGAGTTGATTGATATAACTGTGTTTTTTTTATCTTCCAGATGTTTTATGTCTTCTAAACCATCTGGTTTAGAAGAAGCTGTCAAGTAACCATTTTATAATTGGTTCAATCGCCCGTCAAGTACGTTGAATTGCCAGTTTCACATCAGTTGAATTATCAATGTCATATTTGCTGAATCACAAGTGAAGTATCTACTGAATTACCAGTTTTACATCTGTTGAATCATCAATATTACTGGGTGGGCGGAAAAAACTAACAATCCTAAATCTAACTTCTACCCTGGGGACCTCATAAACTCCTTGAAAAAAATGAATAAAACTTCTGGTCATTAGAAATAAGTGTTTAATGTTTAATTTCATTCAATATAACTGTCATCCGAAGCGATGATGCCCTCAAGACGGCATCTGAAGGCCTTGCAGCTGTTGACAACGTAGTCCGTGCTCATGGCCATCCATTCCCGGGCAACGGATGTTTTCAGGGTGGTGATGTTTAGGTGACGAACATTGCACGCCTTGGTTTCAATCTGCGGCCATAAGGCGTAGTCCAGTGGGTTAACGTCTCGTGAGAATGGCGGCCACATATCTTTCGGCCAGGAGGAGAAATTTTGCTCTTAAAAAAACGTTGCACTCGATTGGATGTGTCTGCAGGGGCACCATCATGTTGCGCTTGTTGTTCGTCCATGCGCTTCTTGGTCGCGGATACGGTTGTGCTAGACACATCAAAAACATTTGCAACCTCACTCACTGTGTATCCCGTACAAAGAAGTGCGGAAACTTCCACTCGTTTATCTCGCTGGGAAGCCATTTTGAAGTACACAACAATAATAAAACTTTTTGTTTTATGTCACATTCAGAGGGTGTTGGATGGTATAAACAAAAGCTGGATAAGAGCTGCCAAACAATCAGAATTTTTACTTAAAAGTGTGTTCAGTTTTTTTTCGGCCCACCCGGTAAATGTGCCGAATTGTCAGTGATACCTTCAATGAATTATAGTACGTATGTTAACCTGCTAATATTGTGTTTGCTGAATTATCAATGTTACATTGATAAGATCAGCTTTACGTCTGATGCATCAATAGGTGCACATTTGTGGAATCGCTTCTTGTTACATTTATACAGTCAATAGTTTGGGTGAGAATACAAACTGTCTTCTCACCCTAAAACTGACGTTAACCTAGATGCTCATGTCACCCGTAATTGGTTGGGCGGATCTCTAAGTAACAAAGTAAAATGCGTCTCGCGACTCAGTTTATTGGATGAAACGTCATAAGATTAGAAAATTTTCCAAATTCATTGATTGTTGAAGAGTGCACAAGGTGTGGTGTGGACATTTGAATTCTCTTTAACTGTCATTATAGGGTGTTATTCAGGTTTTTTTTTTCTCTCTCTGAAAGAATCGGAAATATTTCATTAATTTATATTTTAAGCTCCAGCAATTTGCTGCCACGAATTACCCCATCAGGGGATACAACTATTATATCTATGAGAATTAGCGCTTCCAGGGGGAAAATGTGTGAGGGCCCGAGCTGAGAGTTAGGTAGGCCTTCTTTTTGTTGAAATAAAATATTTTTTTGCCATGTTAAGGACCACCTTTTTAGGTTCACTACTGTCCTGTTTTTCAGCATCTACTACTTTCTTCTTCAACTTTTATCTTGTTTCATGAATTTCTTTCCCAACTTACTGTTTCTATGCCCCTTCTGCATAGATTCTGCATTCCCTAATATCCATACTAAATGGTGTCTTCCTCCTTCCTCTCTTCGATACGCCCTTTTTTGTAGAGGTTAAGGAGGCTTAACACGTTGGCCGCGTTTCCACGGCTGTTAACGGCTGGTTTGGTTGGGTTGTAAGTAGCACAATAGGAAAATCGATTTTTCAGCTTGAATACATTTTAATTCTTCCTAATGAATATGAAAAATACAATTGCACGATAACATCTCACCTTGTATGATAACAATTAGAAAAAAAAATGGTGCGAAACATAAAATTTCCTGCATTTATACCGGCACCTAAATGGGCAATTTACTTGTTGGTACACTTGTGGCCCAATCCGCGGGAAACGTGTTAAACTAACCTCTAATTTAATCATCCACGGATTAACTGGGGTGTTTCTGAAAGTCTGAATGAACTTCAAATGTTAATCGGATCTTTTTTCTTCTATTTTTGGTTCAGTATTGTACTGCGAAACAGGTTTCCATTTAGTCGAGAGGCAACTTTTTCCGACAGGCATCAAGTATTTTCATTTATTTTTGTTTTCTGCTAAAGTTCTCAGATAGTTGTATGTTAGCTTCTATGAAAGAGTAAAATTAAGAGTGGTCCATTTGTTGAGCGTTTGTGTTACTTCTCATTGCAGACACTTGCTTGATACGCTTAAGGAAAGCGAGAGGAACGTCATCAAAGAAGCTGCAGGACAACGACTTGAAGCTCACCTTCAACAAGGCCTTGCTGCTAATGTTGCACCTCTAGATGACAGAGTGAGTGAGAAGATGGACCTCGATCCTGGCACCAACAAACTACCCGTCGCCATGACGGCTCCAGACACATCGCCTGAGGACACTTCTGGTAGAGCTACCGTTGGTACAAACTCCAGGGAATTCTGCGAGGCTGATTCAGCTCGTGGGAGCGTCTCGGTGCCGAGTTGTGACTATAAAGGGCGTCGCGACAGCGCCATCGACAACATGACGGATGACGCTATGGACAGTACTTCTGTTGATTGTTCCACTTCTCAAAGTCAACTGGAAAGTTATAAAACGGATAGCTACTCGTACCCTAACTTTTACAGTGTTGCCAATCGAGAGAGTAGTCAATCTCAGATCATGGTAGAGAATAGTCAAAGTCACAGCAAAGGAGATAGTTGTCAATATAATATTACAAATAATCAAACAGATAGCAGGGTGTTTAATAGTCAAACTGATAGTAGAGTGTTCAGTGGTCAGATTGATAGTATAATTGATAGTAGCCAAGCCAATGGTTATATGGAAAGCAGCCGAATTGAAAGTCACTTGGAGTGTAGTAAATTTAGTGTTCAAAATGAGAGTGAACAAGGCATTCTCAACCAGTTGGACTGTGGTGTTGACCTAGAGACTCACTTTCAGAAAGGTTTTGATATTGGAAGAGCATCGGTGGCAGATTCCCAAGAATCTTTCAAATTAGTCGAATCCAATCCTAATGTGCAAGTTGGGCCTCGTAAAGATGAACAGCAGTTGTCTCGAAGCAGACGCCATTCGAGCCCTAAAACGAGCGTTCGAGATCGGCTTGGAGGCGAGGATTTCCAGTGTAGTGACTATGACTGCGACAGTAAATACGAGCTACAGGCTTCTAAGAAGGTGAAAGCTAATTTTAGTTGTTCAGAGACTAGTAGACTGATGACCGATGTTAATGCCTTCAGTGTATCTGCGCTGCGCAATGACGCGTGCTACAGCTCCAACAACGCGTCAGTGAAGACATCCGGTGATTGTGATGGCCAAGACTCAAGCAATAGCAGTAAAGATGCTTGTGCTTGTAGCAGAGATGGGGAGATTTCTTTGCCTGATTCTGAAATGTCAAATATTGGAGATCCGGATGGGAGTTCTCCGACTAAGGAGATACTAAAACAGGTCGTTTCACTATCTGGCGAGCATTCTTTGGATGGAAGACCGCTGAAAAGAAAAGGCAGCTCGTTTTCTGGCACTGCTGAAGATGATCCTCAAAAGAGCCCTCGCGATGATATGGAGTACGAGTTTTCTCCGTCTATTAATATTCTATCAGATAAGAATATCTCGAGTTCCGAAACTTCTAGTGTCGGTGATACTCCGCATTCCACTACCGAAAAGTCTCCTTTTTCAAGTAGTGGCTGGTCAGCTACTTCATCAGTGAATGATATTGATGACTCATACAAGCGCGATGTCTCCACTACTGTAATGGGAGAAACGTCTACCACACTTACTGGGGATGGAACCGCCTCTGACGATAATTCCGATAGTGGTATCAGCATCCAAGATGATTTAGCGAACAGCGTTTTAGACACTGCGTCTACTGTCGGTGGCGTCACAGAGGAAGAGGAGGCAGAGGGCGACGACGAATTGACAGAGATTTCTCATGTTGCTGGAGACGAAGATGTAAGTCCTGAAGAGAACTATTCACGTGCGGTTCATGAGAATCCTGTCACCATCCATCAGAAAGAAGAACAGGGGACTTTCGTTGAAAAAACGTTCGGTGGCAGATCGGTGAGACTAACTCACTGCCTCAATTGTAATTGTGTCTCAGAAAATTTCGACGATTCCTTAGATTTGAAAGTGTCTTTCGAAGATTGTGCAGGCAAAAGTGGGGACTTGGTATCTTTGGACAAATTGATAAGTCATTCCCTGAAGAAGCAAGAACTTGTTGGGTCTGAGCAGTATTTTTGTGAAGCGTGCGACAGCAAGCAAGATGCAGAAATTCACACTGCTATAGTTAAAGCACCTCAATTTCTTATTTTAGCTCAGAATCGATTCATCTATAATAGTTCTACGAATGAAGAAAATAAAATTTTAACTCAAGTTGATTTTGAGGATCATCTTGAGCTACCTGTTTGGGATATTTCTCGTCTCAAAGAACACATCCGAACTGCGTCGGAAAATTCAGATAAAAAACCTTCGTCTTTATGTGTGTCTCGCACCACTGAGTCTCCTTTAAGCTCTTGCATTCACACCAAAACTTTGTCAGCTTCATTGGACTCGGAAACAGATTTGGCCAAAACAGAATCATCTTTGCCTAGCCGTGCTGAGAAATTGTCTCTCCACCTTTCCGATTCGTCGGCTCGTCTTCAGGTTTCATCTTCGGCTGAAGAGAACCATGATACTGAAGAGGAATGTCTGAACCAAGTTTCTTGTGATAAAAAGGCCTTTGCTAAAAGTCCCAACTGTGATAAGCTTGAAACTGCTGAACCCAAAGTAGTTGATACTAGTATACCTTCGAAAAACGTGATTTATTTGGGCAATCTGCAGTCCTCTAATGATCGGCTATATGTTCAAACGTCCTGTGATACTGATCAACGTTCAGATAGTGGAGTTACTAGTTCAGATATGAATAGCCCGCGGGGTTCAAATGAGCCACTCGAAAATAATGAAATGACACAGTTGTTTTTGAACTGCAAACCCCAGGAAAATGCAGCGACTTGTGGGCGAGCTTTGGCAAATGAGTCATCTAGTGAAGCTGGTAATACTAATGATGGTGTGTGGGCATCTCATGTCGGTTCTCATGATACCTGCAGTCTAAGGGAAAATACGAGTGTGATAAGTGACAACTGTAATATTGGCTACGGAAACGGCTGTGTAAGTGAAGAAAGATTAAAAGATATGCAGGTAGAGGGCAGTGAGGAAACTCAGAACTCTGAGTCTCTAGACCCTAAAGTGCTCTCCTCAAGTACGATCAGGAGAGATTCATGTGCCTCGTCCGTGTGTTGCGAAGAGAGCAGCGCTGCACAGCTGCAAGATGCTGTTGGCAAAGAGCGCTACGTTCTGTACGCCATCGTCGTGCACTCGGGCAGGATCAGTAGAGCCGGCCACTACTTCTGCTACGTCAGAAGCTCATCTGCGGCAGTGGCCTCGAGCTTGGCGAGTTCTGCTGCGTCCTCCTCGTTGGTGTAAGTCTAGCGTTTTCAATGCAGCGATTTATTTTATGACCGGCGCAGCCGTGCTCGATCTAACTTTAGATAGCTTACCTAAGTAAACTTACAAATCTTGAAAACTCTTACCTCATCTATTCTTGAATTTAGCGTGGCTGGACTTTGTACCTGGATTGCATAAGTTTTTTTACGCAAGGGAACAGATTTGGCGTGTACTGTACTGTAAAATTTCGTTTTTCATGAGTTTTAATACCTACTCATCAGGGAAGAAAAATTTAGGTTTTCGAAAATACCCAGCCACTGTAGCTTTGGGTATTTTTGTGATGCTCACTGCAGTTGCTACTAAAAACCCTGGATTCACTCGCTGTCGCAGTTTCTATTTAGTTTCTATATTAAGTTGAAAAACTTGAGAGCACTCTTTCGTTTCTATTCATTGTACTTATTGGAGATTTATACATGTACTGTAAACGAGGATAGATTACAAATTAAAGTAGACATGTTTAGAACTGTGGTTCAGTACGCGGGAGTCAATTATCAGGTGTGTGGGTGTGACTCGCTGGGCTTAAGTTTCCTTGTGTCTGTTAAGGGGTTAATTCATGTTCTATTGTCAAGTGTTGAAGTTTTATATTATGAAAAGTTAATAAGTAAATAAAAAAGGTTAAATAAATTAAGGGAATCAGACGAGAAGAGACTTCTGACCCAATTTTCCCCCTATTTCGTTTGCTTACTAATCTACTGTGACCTTCCTGTTCGTGTTGACGAATTCCAGATAATTGTACCTATCTGTAATTAAGCAGATCTCCATAGTTTAGACTCCCTTTTTTATAACCTAAAATAGGCGACTTTAAATGAAACTCAATCCTGCTTCTCGTGGCAAATTGTATAGTCAGAATTGCAATAGATTTGTTAGTTTCCATCAAAGTGTCATGTCTACTTTTGTATTGCTTCATATGCTGAAGATGACTCTTGAGTTCGGAACACTCTTTTCACATATAGTTTTTAATTCTGCCCTGTTATACTCAACCCTGTTTAATGAATCTCTTATAAGTGGCTTTCTTTGCCATTTCATTTGATGATCTTTGTTTGATGACAGTTATGGTATTCGAGTCATGTTAGTATACAGCGTTTCCTAGTGGTTGATGGGAAAGGCGTTGCATTCCAACTGAGCTACCGAATCGTTCAGTGCTTGTTTTTTTTTTCGCACCAGCTTATTCTTGAGAACCAAGTGTTAAATGTGAGACTTACGCTTTTACGTTGTGACAAATACTTGGGGCAAGATGTCTGAATAACTTCTATTTATAACAATTTCTCTTTAAATCTTGGTGATCTATACTTCAATTTTCGTTTGTATAAAATTTATTTTCGTTATTGTGGAATTTTTTTTTTGGTATGAAATTGAATTTCGTGTATGTGAAATTGTTTTTCCGCTTGTGTCGAATTGAATTTCGTTTGTGTGACATAGACCTGAAAATGGTATAGACCTTGATACTGCCGGCGTATGTTATAAAATGATATTTTCCTAAATAATGACCTGATGTACGCAGGCGCGGCTGCGGGTGGGTGGAGCTCAACGACAACAAGGCCTACACCACAAGTTTCAAAGACCTCAAGTCTTCTCTGACGGGCTGCTCCCGAGATTGCGCTCCCTACCTTATGTTTTATCAGAAGGTGCTGTGTCTGGCTGCTCTGCGTGCATCCGGTTCTGTTGTATGACATTATTTGGGTGCTCCCTCACGTTTCCTGCTTTGAGCTTTCATGCTCTCTTTTTCGGAATATCCACTGATCTTCAAATCCTTCAGGAGTTTCTCGCTGTTCTTCAGTTTTTGTTTTTGTTTTTAATGAGGCACTCTAGACGGAAATGTTCTTCATTTCTTTTTGAAGACTTGATGATTTTTGGGTCGTAGGAGAAATCTTTTATTCCTCTATGATGTGCCTGTCTTGGTGTGCTACGGTTGTTCAACACCCGTGTGACGGGCTTGCCAGGCTGGACATTTTTTGGTGAACATCCTCGGTTTAGGCCTATTAAAGTAAAATTTGATAATTATACAAAAATCTTACAATAGATTTTCCGGAGTTGCTGAAATGCTGAGGGGTGTTAATTGTAAAATTTGGTTGAATGTAAAGTGTAGATTTTATCTCAATGATGACCTATGTGGCAACCCTGCCATGCGAGGTCTTGCTCTAGCTGGCGGGAAATTCATGTGTAACTCAAACACTCAGCTGTGAGTTGTAGTTTTAAAGTCGTGTCAGCTGGACCTTATTTTATTCCTCCTCAGCGTCTTACTTTAGTGGCTGGTGTTTCATTTTGGTGAGTTTCTCAAGCACTGTAGTGTTCTGTATTCATTTACTGTTGTGTAAGTGGTAAGGTGTTATTTATGCATCTCATACCGAATGTGTCTCGGTTTATCGCCTTTGAAAAATAATTCAGCTTTCGCTTAGTTCTTCAGTGTTTCAGTCGTCTAATCCAGTTTGAATTCTTCTCGTACTCTTCATTTTTCAATGTCTTTTTCAAATTTTGTTCATTGATGGTATTCCTCTGAAATTTTAATTTTGCAGCTGTGTGGACTAAACAAGAGTTTAAATTATTTACAGTAATTCACATTGAAATTCTTCTATAAATCTTAATTGTTAGAGGGAAGTAGTGAAAGAAGCGTCTGCGTGTGCGAGCTCAAGTTATTTTCAATTCATTTCGGGTCCACGATATAACTGTGTAATTTAACGGATAGACTTGAGTCCATTTGAGGCATGTTTATTTTCTTGTTCGTCGCGACCCAATGTGTCGTGTTGAAGTTAGTTTATTCATGGTTAATAATAATTATTATGTAGGGTTAAGCAACTCTTGGATTCCTGGCTGTTAAACAGAGCATTTTGATGATGTTTCCCAGTGTTGGGTTTTATTCTTTGAGCTCAAGGATTACATAAAAATTATAATCTAAGATTTCATGTATGTCCATTGGTTTTTTGCTTTAACTTTGCATTTGCCCAGTCACCTTCTCTGTGGTAGATATGTTAGGGTGGACGTGCGTGTCAAATTAAACTCAACATTTGACGAATTTCCATGTTTTTTTACAGTTGTTTTATTTGCAGGTGACGAGCGACGCTGTGATAGCCCCGACGCGGGTGGAAGAGGAGCTTCACGGCTTGCCTCCGCACCTGCAGGAGACGGTGAGACGCCACGTGCACCACCACCGCGTGAGGAGCGGCCGCTCCAAGCGCGGCGACAGCAGAGGACCCGCTGACGGCGGCAGCGGCGGCGGTGGGGGCGCGAGAGGAGCGGGAGGCCATCAGACGTCTGGCTGTGGAGGCGGCTCGGCCCTGGATGTCGTCAGATTTATCTATTAACACCTGTGATAATTAGGTGAACGCATCATCCAGAACTACAAGGAGCTGTGTTACTCCTAAAGAGGCTTAAGATATGAAAGCTGAGCGTTGCTAGAACCGGCCGGAGGTCTCCAGCTCTAGGGTGCGCGAGAAATGAAAGTCACTGTCGAATAGCTTAGATTTCTTTAATCCTTTGAAAACAGACGTTCGTTTTCGAAACGACAACTTGCTAATAATTTTGACTGTTCAAAATTCTATGAAAGGCTTTGCGTTTGGTTAAGATGCATTCTGGCCATGTATGTAAGAGTTCTTCGACAAGATCGCTAGTTGTATCTACCGACTTGACTGCGGCCAAGTTTGCGGGATATTTATGTGTGTAAAAATACAAAATTACGGTACGTCTTACAACGTTGAACACTGTTTCTGATCAACGACAAGGTGATAAGAGTGATGGTCTTCTCATTTTGTGAAACCCAAAGTGTAATTTGTCGAATGCCCCCTTCCGAACGTGAAAAGTCGCCATCAATCGTCTCTGTGCTGTGTCTCCAGAAGTACCATCTGTCCCGTCAACGGAAGGGCTCGTGCTTGGCCTTGCGTGTTGGCAGTGTCGTACTTTAAAGTTTAAGGGAGTAACAAAATGCCTCTTTGTGTATCATTAATGTGCCTGATGTTCAAATGTTGTACATATAACTTTAAGGAATTTATGTATCCTTCATGAGTTTTGGTTTGAAGGCGCCCATGTTTTTATATCCTTCAATTTTTAGAGCTATCAGCTCTGTCAGGTCATTTATTAATAAAACAACTTTAAACGGTGGTGGCTTTGAAGAGACTTGAAGCTCTTTTTTTGGGGATTTACTCTAAATAAATACTTTTAGTTTATGGAAGAGTTTTGCATTTTATGTTGCTCTCTACCTTGTAGTTGTAGTATGCACTACGGTTGCTATTTAT
>JACJUY010018888.1:0-10103 GCA_014220935.1 Platorchestia sp. MABIK
GTGTGCAAGATATGGGTTGTCTTGCACGGGACTCTGGTAAGGAGCAAGGCTGGATTTGCGACAATATATGCCATATTTGCACAAACCGTCAAATTTTCACACGTAAGGAAACATTTTCTGTGTATACCACAGATGTAAACAAAATAATGAGTGCATTACATCTAGTCTAGCTAGTAAAAAGATAATAAAACGTGCAAATATTTATTTTCTTTGATTAATTTTTTCTGGAAAGAATATGCCGTACTAAATTGAAAAAATAAAAAAAGAATGCACTTTAGTCAGCTACAGGAGCTCCATTTTGTGATAAGGAATAAAAACTTTCGGTATAATACGCATCAATTGAGGCAAATCATTGAATTTTGTAAAAATATACAGGGAGGTTGATTCGAACATTTCATTACATCTCACAGTTGGTTCAATTTAAAAATTAAATAATTTCTAAAAAATCCACGGAGATTAATTCCAACATTTCACTACCTCGCACAGTTCAATTTGGAAATAGTCATTCACATTTCTACAAGAAAAGTGAATGAAAGTCTAATTTTCAGATCATCGAAGAAGTGAAACATTCTTTTTCATTTCACAGTAGCTGAAAACACAATACTGCACTCAAAGGAATTTTTTTACTATTCAGAACACAACGATGCTCATTTTAAATCAATTTAAGTACAGAATTAAAAATATCCAACAAAAATTTTAAATTCTTTGCCACGTTGAACTTGCTGATAAAGTGTTCTATTCCCTGAGTGTTTTCTGAAAACTTGAGTCAGATCGTGCTTTTGCTCATTGTGTTCATGTACATGAGGAAAATTAGGAAAGAGGATTTTAATACATCATAATTGGCTGTGTTTTACTTTCATTAAAACCGCAACTCTTCGTAAAAATCGGTTTCAGGTACGCCATTTGATTGCGCATTCGACTTTTCCGCAGCAATAATTGCATGCGCTCGGAATTAAAAACGGTGATATTTAGATAAGGGCAATAGAATTCAAATCGTCTATGATAACTGAGCAAGATAGGGTCAAAATAATAAGGATTGCGAAGTTGCTAAGCTATGAACTGTGTAAAGCTATGAAAATAAGGTCGACTCAACACAGAAACCACAACTACGATCTGAAGTTAACGAAAAAATATATCACGCTATATTCAAACGATTAATATTATACAGGGTTACTTTTAAATGTGGGACCTTAAAAGAATCTTTAAGAACAACATCAGATATTTGTAAGTAATCTATTATTTGTAAAATCCCGAGAGAAACTATTTAAATTTATTTATGCATTTTGAACACAAAATTATACATGGGCCACTTTTTGTTCTTTTCTTACTTTGATGGCGCAAACTCTACACCATTTTAAACTTTTCTTATGGCCTATAGAGTTGAATTTACGGTTTTTTCATTTCTTTTCTTATGGAAGAATGATTTGAATTCTACGTTTTTTCTTCCTTTTGGCCTCTAAGCCTTTAATTCCACACTAATACGAGTATATATGTTCCTGTTTTTTTGTTAAATGACATGAAATCATTATTCTGTTTTCGTTTAATGACTTTAATTAAATGCAATTTTCTTCTCTCTTTGAGAGTAAAAGACTTGAAATCTACACCATTTTCTCTCTTTTTATTGGCTTGAAGACTTGAATTATGCACCAATTTCTCATCTCTTTTGGCTGAACACACTATTTTCAATTTTCTTTTGGCTTGACGACTTGAATGCTACACTATTTTCTCTTATCTTCCGACTTGAAGACTTGAATGCTACACTATTTTCTTTTTTCTTCCGACTTGAAGACTTGAATGCTACACTATTTTCTCTTCTCTTCCGACTGGAAGACTTGAATGCTACACTATTTTCTCTTCTCTTCCGACTTGAAGACTTGAATGCTACACTATTTTCTCTTCTCTTCCGACTTGAAGACTTGAATGCTACACTATTTTCTCTTCTCTTCCGACTTGAAGACTTGAATGCTACACTATTTTCTCTTCTCTTTCGACTTGAAGACTTGAATACTACTCCGCCCTTTCGAAGGATCGCGCAATAAACCATGCCCCAAATCAGCAAGCGCAGAAAACTACGCAGAACACTCCGCCGGACTCGTTTCCCCTCAATCAACATCGCTGCCGAGTTTGTTTCCAGGCTTTATTTGAAGTGCAAGATTGGATTCAGATTTTAGCCTCGCTCCTTGTCTCCTTGCAGGAAAAAACAAAAAACGGCCTCGAGTTCAATTAGGGAAATGAGAAGCTAATGAGCCTCTATTTAAAAGTGCACAAGCTCCCGAACCTTTCCTGCCATTTTCCCTTCAAGAGGCGCAGGCTCGGGAAGCGATGAATGGATTTTTCTCTCGGTTCGTTGCGCAATGAAAAAAGGCACTGAATCTCACTAGTGATTAGTACGCACAGAGTTCGAGATGGAGTAATATTTTCAGATATAGACTCCATGGCCGCGTTTTAGAATCCTATTAGCGCTTGTATAGGTCCAAAATGTCGTGCTATTTTTAGGTATTGACACCGTGGGTGCAGTTTAGAGCCTTGTTTATGGTTGTAAACATCCGAAATGTTACTCTATTTGCAGATATAGACGCCATGGGTGAGTTTTAGAAAACTAGCAGTGTACATGACCCATCACACATGCCGGGATTGGCTATTTTGCTTGAACAAATCTTGCAGATGTGGATGCCAAACAAATATATCCATCCCAATAGTACCCGCCATTAAAATATTCTTGTACTTGTGCACTGGTGAAACTCGTATCACAGATACGGTCATTGAGCGTCCGCGTGAGCGGCACAGACACGCGCAACAACCAATTGTATGTGTTCACTGAGACTCCCATTGAAATTACAGAGGAGAAATTCAGCACAAAAATGCATAAGTTCATTTATTTACTTTTAGATAAATTCAAGAGGGCACCTGACGTTCTTTTACATACTATTGATAGAGTAGCTCTTGTAAATGTTCGAATTGTTGCTCGGTTATTCTACTTGTAAATGCAAACAGCCATGGGTCTATTTCAAAGTAAACCTTCGAATTGTTATGGAATTTTACTACTTTCATAAATAAACATAATAGAACTATTGAAAAGTCATGTCACTGTCTGTTAGCGTTATTCCTGAATTGAGAATTAAAGCAATGAATTCATTATGGGCAATAGTGCAATAAAAGCTGGTTTATCCGTTTCTATCTCGGGTAATTCTTCAGTAAAGTTACTCGGACTGCTTGCTTCAGGAAGGTATTGCCGCAGCGTAGATTTTTATTCCAATTTTGGAGGCTGAAATATTTACAAAAGTTTTTATTTATCAACACTTTTGTTATATCTCAGGATGTGCAACGTAAAGGAGGCACAGCCGGATGTCTTTGTCTCGCTGGGTTTCGCATGTCTCGGAGCCGGAAGTGTCATAAACAGCCGGAACTGACCGACAGAAGTCCTTTATGGCACCTTGCCTTCACGACCTTTACAACCACCGGAAAGTCCTTTTTTGACTTCCGGGCACGACTGGTTTTAAGGAAGGTCTGTCACCGATCTAAGCAGTACATTATTAGGAGCCTTGCTGTGCGTTTACTATCCCTTGCTCCGTAGAAGTTTACGGCTTCTGATACGTAGTTCCAACTACTTCTAGGTAAACTTCAAGTTGTGCTTAAAGTAACGACACAACAACTTCAACAGTGACGTGAGCCACCGGTGGTACACAAAGGCAATTTTCATAATGCTGCTGACCGAACAGAAATCACAAACTCAATTCTCATACATATTAAATCAAAACTCAATAAAGGCACGATATGATTAATGTTCGCTATTTTCAACATTGTTTCCTACAATTGACTTCAAATTTGAATGGAATTTTAAACTCCAGTTTCACCATCCGCAGACTTAAATGCTTCCTCACGAGGAAGGTCAGTGAGATCCGAAATTAATTGGCATGACGAACATCTTACATTCTCATCTCTACCTGAGAAAGATACTCATTTTTCAGCAGGCTAATCCAAGCATCGTGATAGGTCGTGACAAATGGCACCCAGTGACATCAATCGGTGTTGCCCACTCGCGGTCATCCATTTTTCACGACAGGAGGCCTAAATCTCTGCGATTTGATTTGTAAAACCCTGACGTTGGTGAGGTGATGTGAGTGGTTTCAACACTTCGACCGTAATTGTCTAAACTCAAGCTTAATATTCAACTCAAATATTAAGTCAATTGTGGTAGACTATTGTAAAAGTAGGAAACATTAACTCGATCGTGCCTTCATTTAGCTTTCATGAAGTATTTATACAAATAAGTCAGTGAGTGTGGGTTGGTCCGAAGTATTATGAAAATCTCCTCAGTGACCACCGGTGGGTCCCTTCCAAGGAAAAGTGTTAACAGTTAAGTGAATGAACATTTTTAGCAACGGGAAATTCAGCAACGAAGTTGCTCATTTTATTTTGTCCTGTGGCGGGCTATGTACTCGTATATAGCAAGGCAGAGGATCAATACTATATAATAATAAAATGCTAGTGGTCTCCATAAATAAATAAATTTAGGTATTTGTGTGCGTAATTTCTTCTATGTTTCCACAATGGGCATGTGAGTGAACACATACAATTGGTTGTTGCGCGTGTCTGTGCCGCTCACGCGGACGCTCAATGACCGTATCTGTGATACGAGTTTCACCAGTGCACAAGTACAAGAATATTTTAATGGCGGGTACTATTGGGATGGATATATTTGTTTGGCATCCACATCTGCAAGATTTGTTCAAGCAAAATATCCAGTCCCGGCATTTGTGACGGGTCGTGTACACTAGTGACGGGCCGTGTACAATAGTGACGGGCCGTGTACACTAGTGACGGGCCGTGTACACCAGTGACGGGCCGTGTACACTAGTGACGGACCGTGTACACTAGTGACGGGCCGTGTACACTAGTGACGGGTCGTGTACACTAGTGACGGGCCATGTACACTAGTGACGGGCCGTGTACACTAGTGACGGGCCGTGTACACTAGTGACGGGCCGTGTACACTAGTGACGGGCCGTGTACACTAGTGACGGGCCGTGTACACTAGTGACGGGCCGTGTTCACTAGTGACGGACCGTGTACACTAGTGACGTTTCAATTTAAGAATTAAAAAATGGCATTAAAAATACAAAAATTAGCAACAATAACGTTTGGCTTTCACGAATATATCGCTAATATCACACGAATGTATCAATGAAAAATTGTATTAAACAAGAATATTAAAAATCGAACCCCAGCTCAAACTGGAAAAGCTCCGTCCATTAAGAACGCTAGGGAATAACCTACAGGCAAAGATATTACAGTAAAAATCCCTTCAACGCTTCAAGAAACACTAAGTTAAGTCTTTTTGTTTCGTTCAATTGTTTTTTCTTTCTATTTTTGATTTTGCTCTATTTTCTCGGAATTGGCGAGGCATTTGAAGCACAAACCGTCCATTCACCGTCTTTACCGTCTTTTCATGTCTTTACCGTCTTTATTCATGACTTAAACATGTATATTCATGTCTTTACTGTGTATATTCATGTCTTAACTGAGTATATTCATGTTTTTACCGTCTTGATTCACGTGTTTACCGTCTTTCTTCTTAACTTCATCGTCATGTTTCACAGTCTTTATTCATGTCTATCCGGTCATGTTTCACAGCCTTTATTCATGTCTATACCGTCATGTTTCACAGTCTTCATTCATGTCTTTACCGTAGTGTTTCACAGTCTTCATTCATGTCTTTACCGTCATGTTTCACCGTCTTTATTCATGTCTTTACCGTCATGTTTCACCGTCTTTATTCATGTCTTTACCGTCATGTTTCACCGTCGTTATTCATGTCTTTACCGTCGTGTTTCACAGTCTTCATTCATGTCTTCACCGTCATGTTTCACAGTCTTCATTCATGTCTTTACCGTCATGTTTCACCGTCTTTATTCATGTCTTTACCGTCGTGTTTCACAGTCTTCATTCATGTCCAGAAAATCGAATGAACAATTCACGCTTGCCCGAGTGAGCGTATCTGCTCCTCACCCTGAGGCCTGCAACCGGTTTTTATTCATAGCGTGTGCTTTAATTATAAAGTTTATCGGATAAGTTTTTAAAAGTCCCCGATGACTTCTTTATTGGACCTGAATTTAGGTGCTACGGTAAAATTTTCCCGCCAAATTCAATAATTTGGTTTTGAAATTATCTTTAGGGTTTTTTGGTGGGAAATTATGCTAAGGTATCAAAAAAAAGCAATCGTATTTACTTTTAATTTATTTAGTGAGTTAATTACCCGATAACGACGCTGTATCAAAAATGGCAATGATTCAATTTGAATTTTAAGAAATTCGATTTTAATCGAGGAAGTGAAGGGGCGAAAATTTTTCTTCATCGTTGTGAAAAAATCAGAATTCCTACAATTTTCCCTAAAGTCCACTGTGAGAAAATGGAAATTTAGTTTTTCGCTGTGAAAAACGCAAAAATTGTACAATATCTACCCTAAAGTTCACATTGCGAAAAGAGATATTTAGTTATCTATTAAACTAAACAAATTACTGGAACGCAATACTGTGAGAGGAGCGTTCTTATGACTTGAAAAATTTGCGCTTTATTTTTCCGTTAACTTCGACGTTTCCAACACATCGAAAAATTTTTCTTGGCTGGCGGCAGTTGCTTGAGTTTTATCGACTTAACCAAATTAATGGAAAGACTTGGCGCTGGGGAAGACCTGCAGCGAAGAAAAGCCGCATCAAAGAAATGAGTACTTCTAGGAAAAGTGTATATTTACTCAAGTGCTATTTCAAGGAAAAGGCTGTATTAATAAGAGAGATACATCACAAAAATGGATATATCAAGGCAAGTGCTTTATTAAGGAAAGAGAAACAGCAAAAAGGGCTATATCAAGGGTTGAGTTACATCAAGAAATGACCTGCATCAAGAAATAAGTTAAACGAAGAAATGAGCTACACTCAGAAATGAGTTACATCAAGTCATGTCTTTACGCAAGTTTTCCTCGAAAATTTAAAAAATTTATATACCATGTTCAATGGAGGATAATTTTTCTGAATGAATTCAGGTGCGATTGTGAAAGACAATTATTTTGCTGCGCTTGATATACTCCTGAAGAACGCCCCTAATAAAGCCCCAAGAACGCCCCTGAGAACGCTTCTAAGAACGCCCAGAAGAACGCCCAAGAACGCCCCTAGAACGTCCCTAAGAACGCCCGTAATAACGCCCCTAAGAACGCCACAAGAACGCCCCGTAAGAACGCCCCTAAGAACGCCCCAAGAACGCCCCTAAGAATGCCCCTAAGAACGCCCCCGAGAACGCCCCTAAGNTATGTATTACTCGTGGTCAAGTGAAATTACATGAATTAGTTTACGTAACCTTCACATGATGTAATTTGAGCTTTAGTCATTTTATTGGGAAAGTGAAAACTTTATTTCGAATCTGAGACATTTCAATTGGATTTTCACAAATAATTTTTCGATATTTATGCATTTTAATTATATTCATTTTAAGATGAAGTTTAAATTCTTTAACTGATGCTTCAAATGTTTTTAATTTAATTTCAAATGTTTTAATTTTACCTCTTTGTACTTTATATTAGAAGTAAAACTGTGCAGTGAAAAAATGCAGGATTATAAGGGTTCATATATAAAATATGAACATTCCTACTAAATATCTCATTCATGCACTATTATATTTTGATTCCAGTAAACTAAACGTATATCAGGCTCTACTCATTTTATTACTCAAGCTTTGAAATATTTCTCGTTTTAAAAGAGTTAGAATACGAGAGTACAATTGTTTATCACGTTCGTGTTTGGAACAATCCTAAACCTTGATGATCTATTTTCTAATAAAGTAATTTTACTTGAATTGATTAAAAACAAACATATCAAAAAAATTCAAAGCATACCTTTATAAATTCACAGCTGTTATTAATGAAATATTTTAAAATTAGTTGATCCACATTGAAAAATTATTGGAACCTTCGGGATTTTCAACTTGCAATTGAGCTCAACGGAATGTCAAAGTTCGCTGTTGTTCATTGCATTGGTCCAAGTTTGAGCGTTGGTACTGTTTACTGTTTAGATTGCTTCAAAGTATTAAGGTCTAAACATTGAAATTGTTTCACGGCTAATAATATGTATACCAAGATCTAATTTCCTTGATGTTGGCATTTTAAGTTCTTTTGATGTGTTTTACTGGTAACGTGAGATTTCAAAATTATTTCCTGTGCATTCACAAGAAAAAAATTGCTTTTCATATGTGCGTTTGTGAATACACATCAAAGTTACCATTCAAGTTACTCTACTCATTGGATCATACAATTTTCGTAATGTTGGTATAATAACTATTTGGATTAGTGTGAGTGTACATGTAAATTTTCAAAGTGACTTTCCTTCTGGTGGAAAGTATAACCTTGTGTAATCACTAAAGGAAATTACTTCCTAGTAATATATTTGTTTGTGTAAATTACTTGTTCATGCATATTAGTATTATATTTTTAGACATAAAAAGTTATTACAGATAAGGCATCTAAGAGAGCAGTTTCCAACTGCATAAAATAGTCAAAAATGATGAAGTTGGTAAGATCTTGTTTTAACATATGTGTTGACATTACAAATTCTATTCTAAGTCACCTCAGCTGTGTTTTAAAGATGAGGTGTGGTATATATCTGAATCAAACTTTTAATGGCCACTAGCAATGTCTTTGGGGAAAAATTAAATTTAAAATTTCACACCCACTCCAACATATTTGTTCTGATAGTTACTTTCTGATATGCCTTTGCAAACATGCCACTACCTATCTACAATGTCTTTGCAGAAGCTCAAATTATGTTCTGAATTGCTTGTGCAATAGAAGCATTAGAGGAATGTCATGAGCATTATTAATTCTGAAGATTGTTCTCAATCTAATGACATATTTGAATTAGTTTGTCAAAATTTTCAACTTTACCAAATCATTCCAGTTCTTCATGTGTTAGAGTAGTAATAAATACACTCAACGTGTTTTTATGAAACAATGTCAATTGTTAAAAATTTCTCTAACTCAGTTGTCTATAAAAAGCGACGTTTCGATGTACGAACATCCTGTTCAGGCTAAAATTGTTCAGAAGAAAAGTTTGTCATATTGATAAAATGCAAATCTAATACTCAAAGCTACATCAGACAAAGTTATAAAGTTAAAAATGACAGCACAAGAAAATGACTAGAAACTAAATTTGTACCACAGCAATATGTACTACTGTAGTAAGATTAGGTAACAGGGTTAACATATTTTTAGGATTACACCTAGCACAATACTGTTACCTACACCTTATTTTACTTTTAAAAAGCTCAAGTTCAATTAAAAAAACTCAAGTTTAATTCAAAGCAAATCAAGTTTAATTTTAAAACTGTCAGGTATATTTTAAAACAGACCAAGTTAAATTTTGAAAAGCTTATGTTTCTAAAATTGTTTACCTATACCTATGTGCCTGACCTCTTATAAATTAAACTTGACCTTTTTTTATCCAAATTGAGTGCTTTAATTAAATTGAATTTGAGCTTTTTAAAATTAATCTTAATGCATTTTAAAATTAAACTTTAGATTTATTAAGTTACCTTGAGCATTTTAAAATCAAACTTGAGCATTTTTAAAGCAAACTTGAGCGTTTTCAAATCAAACTTGAGCATTTTTAACTCAAACTTGAGCTTTTTCACAGTGAAATTGAGCTGTTTCACATTGAAATTGAGCTTTTTCACAATGAACTTGAGCTTTTTCGCATTGAACTTAAGGTTTTTCACATTGAACTTGAGCTTTTTTACATTGAACTTGACCTTTTTACATTGAACCTGACCTTTTTCACATTTAACTTGACCTTTTTCACATTTAACTTGACATTTTTTACACTTAACTTGAGCTTTTCAAAATTGAAATTGAGCATTTTAAAATCCAACTTGACCTTTTTAAAATTAAACTGGAGTTTTTTGAAATTGAACTTGTGATTTTTCAAATTAAACTTGAGGTTTTTTAAATTGAACTTGAGGTTTTTTGAATTGAGCTTGAGGTTTGTTGAATTGAAGTTGAGGTTTGTTAAATTGAAGTTGAGGTTTGTTAAGTTGAAGTTGAGGTTTGTTAAGTTGAAGTT
>JACJUY010018896.1:0-10099 GCA_014220935.1 Platorchestia sp. MABIK
CGGGGGTATCCGGGGAAGGGGTTTCCGTGGGAAGTATCCGGGGGAGTACCGAAAGTAGGGAGAGATTAAGAGTCGAAAATATTCAAGGCAGAGGATATCTGGGTAGAAGATATTCAGAGTAACGGATTTCAGAAGTTTCGAAATTTCCTTGAAAGGAGATATTCGCAAAGAACGATTTCCAAGGAAATTTCCGATTACTGATATCCGAGGTTTGAGGTGTTCGTGGTTAGACAATCAGAGGTAAGGGATATCCGGGAAAGAAAAATTCGGAATTGAAAATGCTCGGAATGGTTGATATCCGGGATGGAAGATATCAGGGACAGAATACATTCAGGATAGATATTTTCATTCGAGAAGCCATCTTTAAAATTTTCACGCCTGTGTAAGCTTTTTCAAGAGAAGTTATTGTTACTTTCTGCGGGGGAAATTATGAGAGCGTTAAAAGATCGTTCCTTAGATGCAATATTGAAAATAAATAAAATAAGACATCATTATTTTTATTGCAAATGATTATTATTTCATATTTTCTTGTGTATAATATTGAAAACTTTTGGGATTACTTCGGGAAGAATTCATGCCTGTAATTGGAGAAATTAGAAAAAAAAATAATTAAATATGCAAGTATTTCTGACGCTATCATTCTTCGTTAGTAATTAATCATTACCTGCTCAAATGATTATATCTTTACACAAAGATATTGTGGCTTTAATATTATTATGATTAAAATATTATAATTATTACACATCATTAGGAATGTGTTTTATCATGATTTTGATAATGAGTTTTAAATATACTTTTCACATAGATCGGGTTTTTGATATACCTTTAATATTCAGTGTGTTTCTGACACATTCATCATATTCAAAGTATTTTTAATACACTTTGGTATTTAATGTGTTTTCAACATCGAGACGAGAACTGTAAATTGACTACAAAAAACAGTGAATTATGACATTGATGACACATGTCAATGTTATATAAATGACAAGGTTAAATAGTTGCATCGCAGATATGTCACTGGTATAGTTGCATCGATAATAATATACCAATGGTATAGTTGCAACACTAAAATTCATAAAAACATTAAATGGTGTTATAAATTAATTAAATATAATAAAAACATTATACATTAAAGAAATACATTATATCCCATTTGGTTACTCCGATGGATAATTCTTCACTGGGCTGAAAATATTAATGGCTCTTTATCGAGGGATTAATACAGCTCGCGTCTTACAAAATCCAAAATCGTTTTTCAGAAATACAGAAATGGGCTGAATATATTTATTTTATGGAAATATTTATTGCCTAAAAAAACTTTGATATTTTTCGTTATATTTTGGAATGGGGAACCCAAACTCATAAGAATTTTTGTGCTTTTTTCGATTGAAACAAATGTTGTCCCTACGAGAAACAAAGAAAATACAAATCGGTAGATTGAGTTGACTAACTGCAAGACAACAGTAAATCGTCCTATGTAGACTAAAGAAACAATCTACAGTTGTATCACTTGTGGTAAATAAATTAAATAGTTTAAATTGTTTTTGAAGCAAGGGTCGAGATTTACAACTAGGCTGGAATTACTAACAAAATACATATCCAAGAAAACATCAATCATTATCGAAGTAAAAACAATTAACATTTTCATTTCTGATTGCGAACCAATATTAAAGATGATAACAATCCATACTAAGTATAAACGCTTAGTTGACTGCAATATACATCTGTGATACTCAGACGTTTAGAATATGCAGTTTGACGCAAATACACAGGGTTTTCACGAAAAAAATTCTTCTCATCTTACAAGTTTAGTTCATTTCGGATCTATGATGCCGCTAAACACTTTGAATCCGAAATGTTTATTTCATTTAAGTGTATCCCCCCACAAGTGAATTTAATATATGTAAAAGCAGATTTTCGTTGTTCAGTGTAAAACGAGATCATAGATACACAAAATTGTTTACGTTGACATTTTTTACTGTAATGTACACGTTTAAAATTAGTGGATAAATTTTTCGCGTATTTGTGGTATGCGATACTACAAATAAGGGTTGAAATATAAATGCAAAAAATAATTCTAAAAGTAATGTTAAAAATTGGAAAAAAATACTATAAGCTGATAATCCTATTCATTCTTGAATTTCACAAGCAGTACATCAAAGAAGGTAATTAATGTTGGGTAAAAATGGCTTCACCTGGCCGTTCCATAAAAGTTGGTTCCACAAATTAATTTATTTACAAATTAATTAAATTAAAACCATTTGTGAGAACCATTTATGGCTATTGATTTGGAATTATATTTTTTCAATGAACGGTTTAGAAAGAAAAAAGATACCCGAAGACCTTATAGCTGATGAAAATGGAAAAAAATCAGCCCCTGAAAAAGTCATAGGGAAAACATAAATGTTTTATTTAACTTTCAAAAAATCGGGTAATTTACATTTTAGAAATTCCCAAAAGGAATTTGAGATCATAAAATTAGATTTACATTCTGATGAAGAAGGAATTTTTACAATCTTATTTAATTTACAAAAGCCCCCTCAATGGTCTATTATGGATGGGAAAAAATAGAATGATGAGTAAGCATGTCATAACAATTACCATAATCATATCTAATGAGACCCTTGATGGAATGGTTTATTTATATATTTACATATTCATATTTGTATTTTTATTTATATTAATAACTTCATGCATTTGTATATTTTTAGATCTATGCATTAGTTTGGTGTCCGCTGCTTGCGTGTGTCTGTGACGCTCACAAGGACGCTCAATGACCGTATCTGTGATACGAGTTTCACCAGTGCACAAGTACAAGAATATTTTAATGGCGGGTACTATTGGGATGGATATATTTGTTGGGCATCCACATCTGCAAGATTTATTCCAGCAAAAAATCCAATCCCGGCATATCTGCATGTACACTAGTAAATAAAATAATAACCATGATGGAGCATGTAATCAAACACCAACATCCAATGCATATCTTTTATGCACATAAACAAGTGTTGAATGTGATTTCATAACAATGACATTATATCAACCCTAATATCTACTTTAAATAAACCATATTTAATAACCGTTCCCCGTGAATTTAAATACTGAAATTTGAATTTGAAATGAACCGTTGCCTCTGAACTTAAATTACAAAATTTGAAAAAAAAATGCATTTTGATTTGAAATTCGAATCAAGTTTCGATTAAATACAAAATAGGTTAAAATATATAATTTTCAATGAAATTTTCCTGATTATTTACAACGATTAATTTTCTATCGCCAGGGGAATTATAATTTGAGTCAAAGAAGCCTCGGTGCAACTCAAGTTGACCAGAGATTTTGAAGCTTTTTTTAGCAGTGAATAGAGAAGTAAATATTGATTAATGGTCTTCATATATGTGGAATTATTGCTGGAAAATATGGTGAAATTTTAATTGAACAGTTTGATAAAATTATCATTGATTAATTTATTTTTTTGTTATTTGTATCATAGAAAACATCAATGATTTTAAAACAGTTACAGAGATTGTGGGACATTCGTATGATACACTGAAGAAATCAAAGTATTTAACAAAAACTTACATCAATGGTAATAACTTTGAGATTTAACAACTATTTTTGATTGCGTTTAGATGTTTGGTTAGTAGTTAAGAATTCTGCAAATTTTATTTATCATTTATTTCATAATTACTGTTCAAACTTATTAGGTTATGTATGAGAAGTTCATTTTCTAGCACCCATTCTACAGTTTCATTTGAGTACAACTTTAGCAACCATTTTACTGTAAATTGTGAGTAATTTTGAAAATCGCAGTTTACATATAGAGACATATATGTATGTGTGCTGATATATGTATACTTAATGGCATTATGTACGTAAAATATATATTTATATATTCAAAGGTCAATTGTTCGTCATGCAAAAAAAATGAATGCACTGTCGATGGCAAATCCTGTTCACCGAAGAAAATATAAGCTTTTCATGTAACTTATATTACGGTGCAAATATATAACTTATATTGCGGTGCAAATATATAACTTATATTGCGGTGCAAATATATAACTTATATTGCGGTGCAAATATATAACTTATATTGCGGTGCAAATATATAACTTTTATTTTGATGCAAATATTCACCAAACTTAGAGTCCAAAAGAAATAATTATAAATTTGCATATGATGTCTAAATTGATTGACAATATTTCAAGTTTGAATAATACGTGCATAAAAATGTTTCATGATCATGTAACTCCTTAATTAGGTAGGAGGTAAATATATAAATATAAACTGAAATTGCAAAACGTACAACATATACAAATGTACCAAGAAAACTGGATGTATTATTCCACAATAATAATTTTAAGCTCTATTTACTTTAGTGCTGGTTGCATTTTTAGGTTTGATTTAGATATTGACTCTATAGTGCATTCCTGACTTTTTGCTGATTATTTTTATTCTCATTTATTACTCAAAAATTTCAACATTGTAATATCACAGTTGTGACGCGGTTAATTAAAGAGTTTTCTGGTTAATAAGTAATCTCAATAAACATTTTTTTTCAAATTTGAAACGTTTTCCAACCCAACTTTATTTTGTTAATCCCAGGAAGTAAGTTGCTTAATTTTGAACATATTTTGAGAAATACCAATTACACATTCAAGATTATGGCGTCTATATTTCAACTCTCAAAAATCAATGATCTTGGCAAAATAAATACTTTCATTCTAATGTGAATTCATGTGAATGTGAAAACTAAGAAATATGTCAACATTAGGAAATGTTTTCAATACACGTCGATTTTAGTAATCCAGCGGTACGATGTGTTGGATGTGTAAGCTGATCAATTTCTCGGAATGTCCATATTCTCGATGTCATTTGTAACTTATGAAATGTTCTACGTTTTCAAGTCTACGTTTTCAATTCTACGTTTTCAATTTGCTCTAGTCAACTTTCTATTTTAAAATTAACCTTAGTCTAATTTTCTGCTCTCGTTGTCGTAGGTACGATAATTTTTTGTCATTTTGAAAACATTTATTGCTCATACATATTCTAATTTTCAAGAAGTTCTACACATGCCGATATGGTCCAAAAAATTGCTGTAAAATATTACTGGTCAAACTTTGCTTCTCACTAAAGCGTTCCTTCACCAGACTGTAAATGTTGGTAAAAGTTATATTTTTTCAGTGATTCAAAGTACAGCAAACAATTTTTATTTCAAGGAGAAATGTTGCAAGATAATTTCCGATAGGCTGCATCATATTCAACGGGAAATTTTTCTCGCTAATTTTAATACTCGTAAAAAATCAAAAAAATTTTAATACTCGTAAAAAAATCATTCGTAATCTGAGACAACGCTATCTGAAAACTTTTTTTTAAGAACACAAGCGAGTTCTCACAAAGAATTTTTACGTCTGCAAGTTTCGAAGAATTACAATATCCTTCCGCAAGAGTAATCTCTGTCACACTGCCCTCGGCAACACTCAAGTCTCATCTAAACTACACGTTGCGTACCAACCCTCATACTAAATGTTAACTTAGAGCCCCTCGTCCAATCAGCGCAGTCCTGGGCGCACGAGTAACCAATCACGAAACCTACATGCGTACCTGGTTATGCGTAGGCGGGGCGCGGACCACCTGTGGTTGAGCCTACCACTTCCTATTGGCTGACGCATAAGTGCCCTCGTTAGCGGGAGGCCTGCTATTGGTGGGATGGGAGAGGTACATCGCTACATGAAACATGCCAAGTCGCACAAGTTTTCAATTTCAATTCCCTACTCGTACACAATCACTCAAACATCATTTTTCTGAGTGAAGGTACGAAAACACATTAACTTCTTCTCCTACAATTATTCTGTTAACCGAATTTCTTAATTTTATCCACTCAAAACAACAGGCAACCGCAATACGTTTCGGCTCGGTGACTCCGCCCACTCTGCCGACTTGACTCGACTCCGCCCACTCTGCCGACTTGACTCGAGGGTTTATTATGTCAAGGAAGCAACGGAAGCTTCTCGAGTGCTTTACAAGTCTCTGCTTTCCGGCACTTAAAGCCTCTTTGTTATGGAGAAATGCAAAGATCTATTGGACCAAGTTCACACGAGGGAAGAGCCGCTGCCGATAGAGGGCGCTCGGGTTATGTTCGCAGGCGTCAGGTTCTGCGCCAAATGTTGTCTTTCTGTCTCAGGAATAAATGAGGGCAGCGCTTTCTTTTCTTGCCTTCTGCTTCGAAACAAATGTTTCTGATGGCTAAGTGAGCTATGATAATAATTCTAGAATGAGTGCGAATAATTTTATTTGGGTAGAGAAAATAATAATTCTTTAATATTAGGGGTAATTTAACTTAGGGGAATAAAGGAGAAATAGTAATTTGAGGATTCGTACTTATAATAACTTTAGAATGAGGACAATAATAATTCTAGAACAGTTGGAAATGGTATTATAGATAGAGTAAACATAATTATTTTAGAATGGATAGCGATAATACGAAGGTTTTAGAAAGGAGTACACATAATAATTCCAAAACGATCAAGTCAAAAAAATAACCCGTAAATGTCCTTGCGTATTATGCATGGTATTCTCTAAAGTATTGTACACAAGAATTTGAGTTATTTCTTCATTTTTATATATGAAAATTTCTAAAATTATTTAATTGAAGACATATCAATATTTCATGAATATTTAACATAAATCTCATTAACTGATGAATCTTGGTTGTCATGTGCTGATGTTGTTTCAATTTGTGTCTGATAGTTTTAGTACAAAAAGCATTCAAATTAATGAATTCGCTTTATTTAACTTAATAATAGTGAATAAAAACTAATTCATTCCATTTCATACCCTTGGAAAACAAAATTTAATTAAAAAAAAAAAATCTGACTAAGATATCAGAACTGAGGTGTGAAATGAAGTACGTACTTGTACGCAAAGTAAACACTTCTAATGATCGATTGTAAAGTAAGGTATGTAAATTACTGGAATGTAAAATTACGCGCACTAGCATGATAAATGAAACATACTTTCAATAATGAAAGTTGATCCCAAACTATTTTTACATTTTAATTATTTACATTTATATATATATTTTGTTTGGTAATATATTCATATTTTTGAGTTCTATTTCTGTGTCTGGTTTATTTGTATTTTATACTTGGTTTATTTATATTTTTAATTTTTTATTTATACTTTTACACATTGTTCATTATCGAAGTGTAAGCCACATTAATGTAGCTCGTGCAAAAGTTGAACTTGTGATCTGTGTCTATGCTCAATACTTAGATCGCCTTACGGAGCTCAGTTGTATTTTATTTTTTAAAAAGGAACTCACTTGAATTCCTTCCATAAATAAATATACTTGCATTGTTAAATGAATACAGTTTTATTCTTTAAAATTATTTCAGTTTTATTCCTTTTCAAAATGAATTAAGTTTTATTTTTTTCCAAATTAATGCGTTTTTTCAAAAGTGAATTTAGCAGAGACGCAGTTTGCGTGGTGGCTGAAGATCCATCTGTCCAGAATTTTTTTTTCTGAAGACCAATGGACGCATAGAGCTTGGATGAAAAGTAAACGAAAAGTTGACGAAAAGTAAACGAAAAGTTGACGAAAAGAGGACGAAAAGAGGACGAAAAAAGGACGAAAAGTTGACGAAAAGTGGACGAAAAGTGAACGAATAGTGGACGAGAAGCAATGCTCCCACTCATTGAACGTTCATTAGCACGCTTGAATCTCACATGTTCTTAAATTACTAGTAAAATATATAATAAATAAAGAATGGAGGAAATGGTAAGAAAATCAAAAGAAGTAAAAAAAATCCTTTCTAAACTATATTTCGCGCCTTGAATGATGTGCAGAATGAAATTAATCATAGAGCTTCCAGTATAAGTATTTGTACACTTGTACACGTTTACATGCGAGCTGACATATATTCGTACATTTAAGAATACATTTAAAAATCTTATGACAATCACCGACCAGACCGTCAAACTGAGTTTTTACTAAGTTTAACAGTAAGATAATTT
This sequence comes from Platorchestia sp. MABIK, assembly GCA_014220935.1. Classification (NCBI taxonomy): domain Eukaryota; kingdom Metazoa; phylum Arthropoda; class Malacostraca; order Amphipoda; family Talitridae; genus Platorchestia; species Platorchestia sp. MABIK. The sequence goes on from JACJUY010018896.1 coordinate 8,014, forward strand.
CGCGTATTTGCTCAGCTAATTCTAAAATAGCGGCCTAAGTGTACTAAGCTATTTTCAACGCTACTTCCGAATGCGTTCTTCTCCTGAGGCTGGAGCGACAACAAAACACCACGGCAAAATGAAGGCTTCAAGATCGCTAAAAAAGGATTAGGGAAATATGTGAACTTCTGTTCATAGTTTCATTTCAAACGTCATGAGCTTAAGTAATGCAACCCTGAGAGCAAATGATTTTTGTTAAATCAAAGTGTATTGCAGTGACTTATGCCAGGATGAAATAAGTCCTTTGTTGCATATTCTATGAAAATAAGATTATGCGTCCACATCCAATTTAAGCATAATACTCGAACATATCAAACCTGAGGACGTAGTATTAATTTTTTCTTAATCAAGGCATTAATTTTGTGAAGACAGGTTGAGTAACAAATTGATAATAACTTACATATTTGAGACTCACAATCCCTGAAGGATACTAGTACTTTACAATGTATTTAGTGAGCGAAAGAAATGGTCAAGAGCTGAGCATTTCTAGCGTTGCGTAAGGACGCCTGTAGCGTTGAGGCTGTAGACGGCTCAGACGCTGCCTAATTTATACGCGAAGAAAATGCTAATTAAATTATTCATTTTTATTCATGAGAAAGAAAAAACCGAAAACGTTTCGGAAACCAGCTCCATCATCAGTTCTGTAAAATACAAAATGTGATCAATCTAACGCAAGCATGAAAACACAGTCAATACTAAATTCTAAGATTAAAACTAAGCATCAACTATCTGAAGGGGAAATGAGCTACTTTCTGTTGTAATTCCTTCCGTAGAGTTTCTCGTGAGTTGAAGAATTATTCACCATGCTTTGATGTCATTTATTTGAGGCATTCAATTTTCTCGTGAGTAGCACAGTTTCAGCTCTTTATGCTGTGGCTAACTATCAAATGAATTGTGAAGCATTTTCAAGTTTCTCAGAAACATTTGTAAAGTTGAGTTTTTGGGCGCATTAAGTGGAAGCAGAATCGGACGTAACGATAAACTCAAAAAATAAAAATTTCAGAGGGAAGTCGCTAACATTATTTATTCTTATCCGATTATTATGAATAAACGAAAACAAACGAAGTGTGAATTATTATTTAAAATAAAAATGCGTGTTATAAAGACGAAGATTCTAGGCTTTAATCGTTGAGCGATAAAAAACCTCAATGCTAAACGAAATGAAAATACTTGCATTTCTCAAGTAATCCAACTTATGAGTAATTGTTTCTCAGGAGCTGTTAGAGATATACCTACGAAAAATTCAATTATAAGCTAGTTTGAGCCACCCTCACCACAACAAATGTGTTCCCAGAAGAAGAAGGATGAGGGTCCCGTTAAATATGGAATTAAGGGAACGGGGACTCTATGCTCAAGGTGTGTCCACACATTTTGTTCGTTGAAAAGTGAAATTGAAAGAATTTTATAGACCAAGATAAAATGAAAAAAATTTCAGTCTGTGCTCCAGGAGGTTTTCCTCACTTTGCACATAGTAATAGCACGATTGAAAGTTTATGAGATATGATAAAAATTTAAGAGGTAATGGGTGACGAAAAATGACAACGGTTACCGGAAAAAGATGGTCAGTAACAGAGCAAAAACCTATCCTATTTCATCAAAAGAATGGCTTGCGTAACCTTCAACTGGGAACCCCACATTTTCCCCGTGGGAGAGGTAATTCCTTCTCCTCTAAACACGAACTCCAAAATGATTTGTGGCCTCATTGAACATAGGAGAGGTGCAACCTGCTTGTAACCAATGCGATATTCAAGGAAGAGGGTAAAAATCATTTTACGCGTCCTGTCATTAAATAATTTTTATAAAAGCTGTCGGCAGCTATCACTTGTTCACTTCACCAAATGTTTGCTCAACTGACCAAGTGTTTGCTCAACTGACCATGTGTTTGCTCAACTGACCAAGTGTTTGCTCAACTACCCATGTGTTTGCTCAACTGACCAAGTGTTTGCTCAACTGACCAAGTATTTCTCAACTGACCAAGTGTTTGCTCAACTGACCAAGTATTTCTCAACTGACCAAGTGTTTGCTCAACTGACCAAGTGTTTGCTCA
>JACJUY010018897.1:0-10094 GCA_014220935.1 Platorchestia sp. MABIK
CCCACACACTTCAAAAAACTGACACTTCACCTGACGCCTGACCTGATATCGTCCAATGTATGGGGGCCTTAAGATTTCTGCTTGTACTTAGTATTTTTGAAAAATGGAGCGGGGGAGATTGTCTCGAAATAAACGCATTAGTCAAAGATTTTTTTTCGTTTATAACGTGATCAATTATTCCGATGAAATGACAACATGTTAAAAAAAATACAAGACGTCGATATTTTGTGAAAATAAACTTCTTTCGAGGATCTGCTCAGCAAAATCATTAATTATGAAAAACTATGAGTTTCACTTTAAATGAGCCTGATTTCAGAGGCTAGTTGTTCAATAAAGAACTTGTTCCCAAGATTAATAGTTTTGTAAATTGTTTATGTTGTTATGAAATGAGTAAACAAACCGCCATCCGTTCCGTGTTTTTCACGATAATCGCTTGTTGTTTTCAGTCAGCCACGCTAACCGCGATTGGTGGGTGTTATGAAGAAAATTTGTTTTTCTATTAGCTTCCATTTATCCAAAGGATGGAGACTCATAATCTAGTCCCTTTACATCTCGGTAGAAAATTTACTTGTTACCGAGATGTAAACAAAGCAATAGATCAACACAGAGAGTATTTTGGCGTGAAACTGACCTTGAAAAAATCGGTGAAGCTTGACAATTACGAATTGTCAGCAGCTCAGGTGAAGAGTGTGAATCATCGTCTGAAGTATGGCCTGCTAGATTACAACTGCACTATTGATAATGGCCGTGTTGGAAGACCTGGAAATGAGTAAGGATTTATTCATTTTATTTAACAATAACTTAGCCCTAGTCTGCAAAGGCGGTTGATCCATTATGCAGGGTCGTTTAGTTTTAGACTCTCTCATAAGAATGGTTAGTAGCTTTTTAAGTCCACCCAATGGATAATGTATAGGTCATCATGGACTACCTAACTGCATCATTAACTTGTGCAAAATTTACATGAATTTGTATAGAAACTTTTTCTTTGTTAACAAATTAATCATTTCACATTCATCTTTTAACTTACCTGAGATTATTTTTTGGGGAAATAACTGTAATGACTTAGATTGTTATCTGTTTATGAATCACACAGAATCCCTGAAACACAGATGTAAAATGTGGGCTTAACTCGGGAGTTAGCCCCGTTGGTGAAATATTCGATAACTAAACCTCCCACTAGATGGCGCCACTAGTCTTAAGCTTAACTCGACGCGAGAAAACCGGATTCACTGCGGTAGCTCAAAATTAAAAATTAAAAATAATTGTCTTACTTGTTGGGTTGGGTTGGGTTGGGTTGGGTTGGGTTGGTTGGTTGGTTGGTTGGTTTGGTTGGGTTGGGTGAGTGATACAGAGCCGTGGATGGTGTATCCGTTTTTCTTGCGTCGAGTTAAGCTTAAAACACGTGGCGCCACCTAGCGGCAGGTTTAGTTATTATAACCAACGGGGCTAACTCCCGAGAAACCCCAAAATGTGCTTAGAAATTTTACCAAACATTGAATACGATAGAACAAATCTGAATAAAGTATCATATCAGTTGCATTTGTAATAAGTTTTTGAAATGGTAAAGAGACTTTTTGGAAATCTAATATTACAAAATGTAAATCTCTATGGGTCAATGTTTACTTCAGTGTTGTCAATGATTTTGAAAATTTTGTTGTTTGAAATAAGTAATATAATAGTTAATGACATTTTGCTTGCAAATGCTTACTTTTTGAGATATTCAACTATGGGTGATATTTTCTATTGTGTTATTAACTAAAAGATCCTAGAAGTGGGTTCAGGCTCCACAAGCTCCGCGGGGTTGGCAAATAATAAATTATGAAGTACCCAAAGGTACTCTTAACAGCTCAATCGCGCAACAACTAAGCCTACTGCTCTAACTGATAAAATACTAATTTGCCTCAAAAAGTGTATTGAAGAAAAGTAATATATTTCGATGTTATAACCGTGATTTAAGCAACAAAAATTTGAAAATCGATTAGTAGCTGTTTATTCAAGCGCACTGGTCATCAAAGACAAAAATTAACATACCCGCTATAACTCCTAAAATACTCATTTGCCCTCAAAAGTGCATAGCAGAAAAGGTGTTTATTTAGATCTAATTAACTATTGTTAGGCAGCAAAAATTGGAAAATCGATTATTGTCCTCTCTTTCACAAATACCAAGGATATGGGTATGTTGTATATAAAACTGAAAAAACAAACACATAAATATGCTATAATACAGTATTTACGTTAGGTGAGGTTAGGCTAGGTAATGTTAGGTTTGTAAAATAAACCAACCTAAGTAAACTGAGACTGATGTTTTGGCGTCAAAAATTGCGCATGTTCCAACAATGCAGCCGACTGTATAACATTATCCATACCTGAACGTTATTAATATTATATCTTGAAAAGTAGGCATTAGCCAGCAAAATGTTATTCATATCCATCATCATAAAAATGTCGGTTGATGTGTAGCGTTTGGTAATAATCAAATTTCAAATTTTGGGTGCCTAAACATAGTTAATGAGATGTAACTAAGCAATTTTTCTTCAATGCACTTTCTGTTGCAAATTAGTATTTAATGAGTTATAGTGGTAAATAACTGACTCCAACTCTGGTGTTTGAAGCAGAAATAAATTCGTCCAGGGCATTGTATGGCAACGCCACAATAGACTCTCCCTTTCTATGCGCTTGAATGATTAAGCGCGCCTTTCCCGCGCTTGCGACAACTATGTTTTCGCCCCCAAAATTGGAAATTTGATAATTACCAAACGATCACGGTGATGATGGTAATCATAATATTAGATACTTTAACAACACGATTATTAGACTGTTAATGGAAGAGCCCATTTGAGATCTTCCCCTAATGTCGTTGAGTCCATTTGGGGTCTTCCCCTTTTTTTGCGTGCTTGCAACAATTTAAAAGCGATAAGTACCATACCGCTATAACTCGTAAAATAGTCATTTGCAACGAAAAGTGCATAGAAGAACACTTATTTATATTGATCTAATTAACCATGTTTCCGCACCCAAAATAGGAAATTTGATTATTACCAAACTCTACACATTTACCAAAATGTCTTATTACCTATTTCTAGCAACAAAATTGTTGGCTGCACTAAAGTAAATGTTGACCTCTCTATGCTCTATTAATATATTAGGTGGTATAATTGATATTTGTGGACCAAACTTATTGAAATGGTTTGTTAAATTCTGTTTTTACTTTGTAAAAAGATTTCATTTTTTTCTAAAAATGGTGCCTTTTCACATATAGTCAAGAATTTATATTATGTCTTGAAGATTGGCTTGGTGTTGCTCTTAAGATTAGGACATGCATTTTTGTAATATTGATTTGTGATCAACTTATTTTATTGAGTAAATTCCATGTTTTCCACAGCCAGCACGTGTAAAAGTATAGTCTATTGTTGTAATTTTTCAGTCTGCTAGTATGATTTAGCACTTGTTCCTTTAAATAAAAGATAAATTGGCTTGTAATTGGAATGAAAATGAGTGCTCATATAAATTTAAGTTAAAGGTAGTCTAGAATATGTTTGATGTATGTGGATATAATATATTGCATAAGTTTGAGTGAACTGAGCCCTAGAAAACTGAGGAAGCTAGTATTTGCATACAGGAAGTTCATGACTAATTTGTAAAAGAACAGGAAAAAAGTTGATTATAAAGTTTGATGGCAGAGTTAGTTAGGAAAGAACTGGAGGAAGTGAGGGAGGTAAAAACAGAAGAGTGAGAAGGGTATAAAGTTTGGACGAGTAAGGAATGATAAAAAAGAATGGTATTGATAGTGTGAACAAGATGAATGCAAGGAAACATAGTATGCATGAAAACAGTTTAAATGTTCCAGATGAAGTAAGAAGATGTATAGACCATGAATAAAAATGAGAGAAAGAGGAATGGCAGACAAGCGTAAGAGAAGTGTGTATAAAAACTTTTGACTTGAGATTAAAACATGTAAAGATAGCATGTTAAAGAATGTAAGTACATTAGCTCAAGTGGAAGTAGTGTCTCTATAAGTCTGAAAAGCAAAGAAGGAAAAACATCTGTGTATGTGCTGAAAAGATTATAGATTGAATAAAGCAATGATAGTAATGCAAGGGAGATAAAATATATTACCTGAGAATAATTGTAGTGTGATTGCAATTATAAAAAGTAATTGAGTGTGCATGAAAGAATGAAGTAAAAGTAGCACCATCATTTATATAAATCAGGTCACCACCAAGAGAAATTTTAAAAATTCACTAAAATAATGTGATTTTAGTGATACCGGGAAATTATTATTCAGAATAGCAATCAAAATGTCGATTTTAAAGAGATGGCTCAGTTTTTTATATTCCACTCAGTACATTCATTCTGGATAATGTTGACAAACAGAAAGAATTTTGAAAATTATTTTGAATGACATAATTTATGTCATTGCATATCAAGTTAAGGAAACTTATATTATATCTTGCACTTCTGAACATGTTCATGTTACAGTGAAAGATGTGACCTGGGCATCTCCCTACGGCTCAGTGAAGATGCTACAGAACTGGTCGTGACTCAATCCCACATACACGAGTACAATGCTAAGGGAGGCTTTGGGAAGGTAAGCTTGTAGCAGCAAGCATTTGCTTTAGCATGTATTTACTCTGGTTGAAGTAGCTAGATCAATGCTTAGGCTCAGTCTTACAAGAAATATGACACATTTTATTGAAACGTGTTATACTAAAACAGAACTATAGTTATTTAAAGATCAAATTTCTATTAGGTTAGGTTATGGTAATGAATTTATGCATTTTTATTTTTTGATGAAGTTATGACTGCGTTTACTCATAAAACAATTGCATTGCTCTATATAATAATTTCCCATAATATCTAAATAATTAATCTGTCCTAATGAAAAGAATAGGTTACTTCCTGAATGTGTGTTCTATAAACCTGTGTGTAAGCTGATATTTTGTTACGTTTAAAGTTTGTATGTAGGTAGGGATTATAAAAAGATCAAACTCTCAGTTGTCTAGGCTTGAAACTTCTTTTTTTTTTTGGTATATTATAAATATTTGGTATTTAATGTCATTTTAGTGTCAAAATTTTACATTCACCAATGATTGAATTTGTTGTTGACATGTACAACGTTTTTGTACTATTAGCATATTGAACAACTCCACTTCTTTCACAGGCAGTGCTAACGCCAACCCTGACAGCCATGGCACTGTCACCCATTCCTGCACCCCCTGTTCCTTCAAGCAGCTCTCCCCAGTTGATGACTTCTTTTGGGTCCCTGGACCCCGCAGTGTTGGCTGCGTCCCTCGCCGCTGCAGCTGCAGCCGCAGCTGGCCCTAGCGCCCTTGTGCCCCAGGCTTCAGCCCTGCTTGGACCACCCAACTCCTGCAGTCTGACACCGGTCACTCCGAGTCCGGGCATGTCGGCCCTGCCACTGCGCTTGCCGGCTCCATTATCTTCTACTCCTACCTCAAGTAGTGTCTCTGTACACAGCATCATCAAGGGAAACAGTACCTTGGCTGGTGTCACAGTGGCTTCTCCTCTGCCTGGCCAGCTGCTCATTCCTTCGTTCTATGCTTCCAAGTCTCCATCTGGTAGCATTACGTATAATTCTATGGGTAACAGAAACTCTTCTCTGATAAGCAACTCCGGACGACTGTCGGGTGTGAGTGGGAGCTCATTAAGCATCAGTAGTTCTGGCATCAAAAGTCCCAGTCTCACTGCAGGTCACGCTGCGTCTGTCAATGTTACTCCTGGCAATCGGTTGCCTGGACAAGAAAAACTTACTATGAAGTTCAAGAAGTCACAATTTTCTCCAAATGAGATGGTTGTTGTTGGCAGTGCAAGGGATGCCCTGGAACGAAATAACAGGTATTGGCATTACATCGCCTTTTGTGTATCAATGCTTGAATATAGTTTGCGCCATCTCACTGAAGTGTAGCAATTTTTATCTACTAAATTCAGGTGTGATTTGTCCTTGACAAACATATGCTAGCTGTTTTCATAAATTGATTTTCGATTTTGTGAATTTATGAAGCACCTGCTTTTGCTCTTCAAATGCAATATTGTCCAGATGACAGTATTTTTGTTCTCATTTTTTATACTTTGGGTGATGAACTTACATTGCATTATCAGGCTGGATTAAACTAAACCTTTGATTCGTAGCATAGTTACAGCTTCATGAAAATGCCGTTTTTTATACAATGTGGGCTTTAGTTGTGAAGTAGTTGTACCCGGATTTTATATAAGTAAAACATATTTCATAGTAGGTCAGTCCTATCATGCCTTTAACCTTCCCTTTCATTACACCAGTACAAGTTATCATTTCTCTTTGAGGTCAGGATTAACAATAAGCTACCATCACCAGTTATTGTATTGGCTAGCATTACTTACCCCACTCACAGTAGTACAAATATTGTTATTCTTTGTATTCGAATTTCAGAACTGTTGAGAAAACATCTTCGAGGACTCAAGTACGGAAAGGTGGTGGAGGCCAGTCGAGTGGGGGGAACCGCATCAATGCAGTGGTGGCCAACTTGCTTGAGAAAGTAGTCAACAACTCCAACAACAGTCTCTCTGTAACGCATGTGCTCGCGCCAGTCTCTGGTAACAAGCCCAAGCCGCAGTTGTTGTCAAAGCAACATAAACAACCAAGTGCTCATTCTACTTCTGCAAGCAAAGTGGCCCCTGAAACTGCAGGAACTGTTGTGCTTGCTGGTCGTCTCGTTCCCGCTGGCATAACCCTCACTCCAGCCTCAAGTGTTACCCCTAGCGTCAGTGTTGCCAACCAAGTCCAGCCTGCTGTGGCTGGTAAACAGCCTGCAGGCAACGCTGCTGCTGTCCATACCTCGCTCCAGACAACAGTTGACTCTTACAGTCTTAAGCGACTTCAAGAGAAGATCCGAGCAAAGAAAGCTGAGAAAGCTGCCTTAAAAGTGAAGGCGAAAGCCAAGCCTTTATCTTACTTGCATGGAACCAAGCCTGCTCGTTCTGTGGGCAGGCCTCTTGGCAGCACCAATGCTAGCCGTGTGTCTACTAAGATGAACGACACAAATGATGTAAGAGATAGCTATTTTAAGGTTATAAATTTAAATCAAGTTTTATTGATGTATTTGTTTTTAATTCTTATTTTGGCCTTCTTTTCTTTTGGGGGGTATAATTTTGATTTTCTTATCTCTTGACGAAAGTTTGTAAAGTAGTTGTAAATTTTCTATATTTTATTTTTACTTTGCATTACTGTAGTAATGATATGTTACGTTGATCAAAATAAATTCAGTCATTGTTTCAGTTTTACCCTAGAATGGCTTGAAACTAATATTTCTGTATTATTCCTTGTTAACAATTAATTTGTCTTATTTACACTTACATCGTGCAAACGACATGTGCACATTTTCCCAAATGTTTCCATGTATTCAGTAATTTCACTGCCTTCTTAAGTTCTTACGTAGGTCATTGTAACGTCGTTCTACATAGCATTGTTCTTCATTTTAAAGTTGACATATTTGCATCATAATTTATGTTCACAAACAGTTCATGTTTCATTTATTTTGTTACTATTTTCTCACCATTAATGTTATTTCGATCAATTAGTATGGGTTTTTACATGATTTTTTTGCCCTGTTTCAAGAAATTTTTTAGTGATCAATGTTAATAATTGTGTAACTTCATTTTTTCATTGCGTTAACTCTCTCTTTTTTTTAAATTTATTGCTCAGTTTCTCCAAGGTTGCAAAACGCTTGATTGTTTTTTCACACATTACTTGCTTTTACATATATGCCATTACGTACATAAATTAGCCATGAAGCCTTACCTAACAAATAACCTTATGTTGTCCCCTTTCTATTCAAACTGAAAAAATTCTCTGTGTTCAACGTTGAGTTTTATAACGATTGCCGGCTCGCAGGGCCGAGTGCTGAAGCTGATGAACGGAGGCAGACAGCCTCTGGGCCCTGGCGGTGACGGCAAGCGCAAAATGCGCAAGTGCAGACAGCGGACGGGCGGGCCTGGAGAGCTGGGAGGCAGCATCAAGCAGCAGCGGGCCATGCTGGATAATCCAGATAAACTCCTGCCTATTGATGACACGGGTCGGTTTGCTTGTGCAGTTAGCATACAGAGAGGATGTCTAGCATTTGGTTTTGCTGTTCGAGTGCTCAGTTATGACTTGCATTTGTTAAACTTTTAGTCTTCATTTGCAAATGTGCAGGATAGATGAGTAGCATTTGGTAGTTGTGGTAATTTATTTCCTGTCCATTGATGGCACTAATTTGTTTTGCTTTTGGTCAGTAAAGGACCGAAAAAGGTTGATTTTGTCAACACTCTTTGATGTCTTTATTTTTAATTCTTAGGATGGGTAAATATTATTTGGTAGCTGTGATACTTTCTTGTCTGTTGACGACACAAATCTGTTTTACTTCTGGTTTTCATTCGCGAATGGCAGGGGACACAATCATTTACTAGTTATGGTAGTCCCTTGTTCATTGATAACTCGAGTCTGTTTCGCTGCAAGTCTCAATTTACGAATGAATTATGTTTGGTATGGTATAGAACAGATCAATAACATCAGGCCTTGGTAATTAATTTTGCTATAAAATTATTTAATAACTAATTTTTCCATTCACGGGTATCTGTTAATACCGGACTTGGCTTTAGCGTGCCATGTAGAGCTCTAATTATGTTTCTCTCTATCCTAGTACTGTTTGTGTCAGATTTTCACTGTTGGCTTTATAATTTTAGACAAATGTTCAGTACAGGCTATAAATTCTTACATTGGTACGGAATTGTTAAATACGCGCTGCCGTGCTTATCTTGGGTAAGGTATATTCTTTCTCAGTTCTTTACAAAACTACAACAATGGTCCCAGCTAATTCTTATCAACTGCTTGTAAAGAGACTAAGAATTCTATAAGTATCAATAAATTTCATGTTCCAGTACATGTAGGTGATAGTAACGATTCATCGAGATCTCAAACATTGCTTTTACTGCCATTTTAAATGTAAAGTTGCCCTGAAATGGTCCTGTTATTTCACAGAACTGGGTGAGTGTGCAAAGACTCGGTTTGCCCAGCGCATAATGTTCCAGCTGCTGCGGACCACCACCCGCCTGCCCATGGTGGAGTTCACTCACGCCATGGACACCATCGCCACGCTCACTGACGCTCTCCGCCTCAAGCATCGCGTTGAGCTCTCCGTCAGGAACATGGAGAGCAGTAAGTTCGGGTCTCTGTCGCGTGAACCACACTGGGGCTGATCAGCGACAGTGTTTGCTCATTTATTTTCTAGTTGAACTTGGAAGTTAGTATTAGATCGTTGAGTTCCCTGTGATAGAGTGTTGTATTTGATTTGGAAATAGAGCCGACTTGTGATGTTTTATGTCAAAAAACGTGTTAACTACCTCTGGAATGAGAAATAGTCTGTGAAATTTTCATTCACACGAATGAACTAGCTAATTTTGAAATAAAGTTGTCTAACTAAGTTTCATGTACGGAAGGTTCTGACTCGTAGACAATCATGTTCATTGAAATTTTCTTATGAAATGAAAAAAGAAAATTGAATTATTGCTTTTGTCCACATTTATCCTTAGTGACCATTTTTAGGAGCCAAAATGTTCTCTGTTATTAAATTTTACCTGATAATTTTCGTTGTTAGTGTTGTGGTTATCCAAAGAAAACAATAAATGCCCTCACATGATGAAAAAAATGGGGCTTTGGTTTTGTTACCACGTGAGAAACACTTCAAAGCCAGCGTTTTACCACGTAACACTTAATGCTAGTGTTTTACCTCGTAAGTAACACTTTGAACCTAGTGTTTTACCTCGCGAGTAACGCTTTAAAGCTAGTGTTTTACCTCGTAAGTAACACTTTAAAGCTAATGTTTTACCTCGCAAGTAACACTTCGAACCTAGTGTTTTACCTTGTGAGTAACGCTTTAAAGCTAGTGTTTTACCTCGTATGTAATACTTTAAAGCTAGTGTTTTACCTCGTATGTAATACTTTAAAGCTAGTGTTTCACCTCGTGAGTAACACTTTAAAGCTAGTGTTTCACCTCATAAGGAACACTTTAAAGCTAGTGTTTTACCTCGTATGTAATACTTTAAAGCTAGTGTTTTACCTC
>JACJUY010018902.1:0-10087 GCA_014220935.1 Platorchestia sp. MABIK
CCTAAATATGCAAGATATGGGTTGTCTTGCACGGGACTCTGGTAAGGAGCAAGGCTGGATTTGCGACAAGTGAACTATTTAACATTATTGAATTATTCAATGTCCCCTTAGCACAACATAATAATTTGCTGGGAGGTCAACAATAATCTTCTTAAGCATGACGGATGTAGGCAAATGCAGTACAAATGCAATGCAGTCTAAATCCTCCCTATAAATTTGCGAGGATGTCAGTAATGATCTTCATTTAAGTATGACAAATGCGTGAAAATATCTATTTTTTTAATTGTAGTGTACCCTAAATCCTCCTTATAATGACCATGCCTACACGTATCTCACTGGGCTCTGTTACGCTTCTTGATAATATATCCTTGACAGACAACGCTAACTTTCCCACAGAAATGCTGACGTCTGATTCATCTGATTATTTTCTGTTTTTTTGTGGTTAGAAAGAATAATTTTACTGCCTGTGTCTCCCAGCAAGCTGAAGTTTACCAATGTCTATTTGTAAATGTTATCAATTTAAAGTATAAAATATAGAAGAAGATCCCATTCCCCTAAATATCAATAATTATTGCAATCCCCTCATGACAGACGAATACTCATACGTATAAGCAGTTCACTCATCTCACAAACGTTGGAAAATACAGCTACTGATGTCATTATAAAACCAGCTAAACTGACCCATGTAATAATCAATATTCGAAATCAATTCACAAAAATGGAAATAAAGCGCCAAGGTCCTCTTCGCAGAGAAACGGCTTCTCATTGAGCGTCTGAAAATCGTTACATAATGCTTCAATCAGGTATTGTTGTGTACTAAGAGAAAGAATGCAGTCATTAACTTGACACGAGTGTGCCTCTCCGAAAAGCTGAATGCGAGAAACTCATTTAAAATAATTTAATTTCGTTGTGGTCTAAGATACTTTGATGGCAGAACCGGCTGAACAACCTGCGTGCCTCCTTTTCCCCAATGCTACAGGCGCTAGAACTGCATGCAAGGCTTTGTCTGAACTCTCAGCTGCGACACCGGCACCGTCTTCAGTATCGATTCCAAGGCTGGTTGTGCTGCTCGAGTTCAGCTCTCTGGCTTTTCTGACACTGAATCATCTAAACTTATAAAGGTACATCAAAACATATGAATTTTTTAAAGCACAGAAATAGGTCAAAGTGAGTGAGGAAGATACTGCTCTTGGATGATTGCTACACCGCTGCATCCATGTTACAATGAAACAGTTGTTAATTCCTAACGTTTGGATTGTTTACCGTCGAGAACACGCCTGCATGTACTTTATTCGACGTATAACTAACGTCTGATTGGTAAGTATTTTGGTTATACCACGATCGATATCTCAGAAAATACATCCCGAAAATCATGCATTATTCGTAACGATTCTACAGATAACCAGGTTTCCTCATGAATATATTTTTTCCGTTATAATACTAATTGTATGAAGTTAGCTTACGTAGCTAGAATTCAGTACTTTCATTGCTATACGATCATTGAAGTGCGCTTGTAACCAATTTGTAGATCTTTGAGTCAAGAAAGTGTTTTTAATTAATTACTTTTGGCTAACGTTTTCTCACTTCTTGAAAATCATTTAGGACTGGATTTCAGCCTGTTTTAGAAGGGTGTTTGATGACTTTTCTTCTTACGTTTTAACTTTTAGCGAAGAACCGCAAAGGCATTCTCCAGTAGTATTTAAAGTATGGCGTACTCTGGGCTTAGGATTCAAAAGTAAATCTCACTCATTGTATGATGAACAAGCTCTGAATTTTATTTTTGCGTGTATGTTTGTTTATTTGTTTTAAATGTGCGTGTTTGTACTCTGTTTTTTTTATAAGTTACTTTTGACCAAGCTTTTCTCCCCACTTGACAATTATTTAGGACGGTATTTCATTTTGTTTCAGTTGAGTGTTTTATGTCATTTCTTCTTTTGTATTAGCTTATAGCGAAAAACCTCAAAAGCATTCCCCAGGAGTATTTAAAGTATTTATAAGCTTTCAGTCATCTTGTCTTGGATAAGATATCGAAGAGATAATAGTCTGATTGTTTCTCTCACTAACATACGCAATTAACCCATGACACCGCTTGTACACCTCTTAGGGTTTGTCTATCAATTAAGGACCTTTATATTAAGGAATTTTCAAAGACCAAGATGTTATACATTTCATGCATCAACTTTCTTGAAAATAAAAGTTTTTTCTTTTTCTTTTTTTTCCGAATGAGGTTTTCTTTCAATCAAGTGTTTCTGTTTTTCACTACACCACCATGACATCGAATCTTTGGGGAAACATTATTATTGATCACACCTTTTTACAATCGCGTTTACAATTACAACTGTTGTTTTAACTCTTGACTTGTTGTTTTAAGGGCACGAAGTGCAAGCATATTGAGCAAGAGAGTTTTGCTTACAATCTCTCTTCGTTGTTTTCTTCACTTTCTTCTCTCATCAAAGAAGAGGTTGTTTGGCGAATATGACGCATTATTACCCAATCTGCTGTCATCGTCCAACGTTGAACGCTCTGCCCTTAATTGAGTCATGAAGAGGAGAAATTCATTTAAGTAAAAAAAAGTGCCCTACATCTAACAGTTGACTAGTGTTATAGTCTCTCATGATGCTAATAGAGAAAGTGTTTTGCTCCATGGCCACTATCTAGTTACAACAAACAAGTAATTGACATAATTGACGATGCAAGAATTGAATTGTGCCCTCATCAGAGATCGCTTTTTGGTGATGCTAGCTGCTCAACGTTAGTTGCAAGCCAGCCTTTCAAAGTTGGCACAGACATGGAATTAATGAAAAATAATGGTCTCACTCGTTTTGAAAGCGATCAGCTTTGTGGGTTCCAAGTAGAGCAAATAATTTTATTTCCTTGACTCGAAAATAATTTTATTATTCAATGATTATTATGTGCCTTCTTGATGTTGATCGACTAAAGCTATGAACAGGCTGCAACAGTAACACAATGAGTCCTTCGAAAATTATTACTTTCATATCATGGAATGTGTGTGAGTTTTTGCGTTTGAAATTAACAAACGACCATGGGACCGTTCCTGCCGCTCAATTTAACCCAATCAATCTTTCGATATAGGGGTATAAGAATCCAACTGCTCTTCATTAAAAATCATGAGCAACTGCTTGCATTGAAATCAGAACCATTGCATGTTCCATTTTTTTTATCATTGGTTAAATGAGGTTGACCCATGTTTCACTCGGTCACGACCGCGTGATGCCCATGAATAATGCGTTGTTGCCAACCATTTAGCCTTGGTCAACGACCCAATGCCAAGTTTTGGCACGCAGTGTCGCTCGCATGCATAGCCTGCTGCACTCACAGTTAGTTGAAGTGTTCGCGTCCGCTATACTTAAAACAAGTGTCATCCCACGACGTGGTGCTGACTTTGACACTCTCAAACAGCCCTGGTGCCCGCATTGTACGTTGGGGGATGGTGGTGATGGGAGTAAGAATACAGAGCTGTGAAATACAATTGCATTCTTCGGACTCCGACCGTAGAAATTGCATTTTTGGCAAGGTTTAACATGTGCTACAAGGTCCACACCGCACACGGAAGAGTCAATGCAAAAGTTGAGAACGCTCGAAGTGTGTAACTTGTGTCTATCCTAAATTGAACTTAATTTCTTTCAATAAAAACATAGTTGGCGCACAACAGAGTGACTCAGATCGAGTTTTAAGCGGAGAATTTCTCTAAGGAAGGTAAGACATAGGGGTCTACAGGGAAAACTACCAAATACGAGTATGTGTTGTTTGAAGTGGCATTCATTTCAACCAAGCTAGATCAATAGTGTGCAATTCAATTTAGCGCGCGACGTCAAGTAAGCAAGGCAGTGAATTACAGCGTCAATGTTTGGCATCAGTCTGCTTGTTATATCAATAAATCTGAAGTACCTCCACGCAGAGGAACGATTTCCATTGAGTGTCTGACAATCGTTACGTAATGCTTCAATCAGGTATTATTGTGGGCCGAGAGAAAGAATGCTCGTATTACTTGACATGAGTATGCCTCACTGATAAGCTGAAGGCTGAACTCATTTAAAATTATCTAAATTTATTGTGGTCTATGTAGATCACTTTGGTGACAGAACCGCCTAAACGACCTGCGTGCTACCTTTTCAAAAGTTCAATTTACAATTAAAAACTACCTGAGCGTCTAGACCGAAAATGAATGAGTCGACTGCGTACAATTTGAATAAAATGCTGGCAATTGAGTTGAAGTGTGACGGCAGATGAGCTGAATTAAAGAGTCACTTGGCAGAAATTACGTGAGGATGGATAAAAAATTTAATGTTTAATATTTAGCTTGTTCGTCCTCGATTGGCAGAGCATGTGTATTCCGCTAACAAAGATGCCCTGACATATGACTTGGAGCTTCTCTCAGTCTTTCTTTCAAATTTCTCTTTTTAATGAAAAACATACATTTTGTCTGTGGTTAATATTGCTCGATTTATCTACCGGGTTGTAGATGGATGGATAAAATCAGAGTATTGATTTGAAAAATATTCTACGAAATATTCTAGGAATCACGCACAGTTTTTCATTTCGAAAATATAGATTGCTGGTGAAAAAACACCGATTGTTGACTCGCAAAGGGTTATATCACTGAAGGTAATTAAATTTTTTGCCGGGAGCAGTATATACTCTTTTCACCCAAAAAGATTGGAGACTGTTTTGAAAGAGGAGTTGCGCTTTATTGGTTGTATCACCAAGTTTCGGTCAGCCTCTCAAGTATGGAGCCATGGCGCCATAAGTGAACAGAACAGAATCCTTATAGTGAACAGAATAAGTAAACAGAATTCTTAGAAATCTTATTTCAGTACGATGAGGTTGTCTCGAGTGACGGCGAAGATCAGCGAGCAAATTCATGTTGAATCACCAAAAATGTCGAAATGAACAAATAACCCGTCAGTAAAATTTCATTTGAGCAGCCCCGTGAATTTGATATGCTACGTATATAAGGTTATTTTTTGGTAGAGCCGGCATCATGCCGTGAGTTATAGTAGTGTTCATATAGCACTTTGCACGCTGCTGTTACATTTGCTTAAAATCTTATCGGGAAGGCGATAAGGAGGCGGCTGTGGGAGGAGACTAGTCAACATTCGTACTCCTCAAGGCAAAGTCAGGTATGCAAATAACTAAGCCTGGACTCGGATTTGAATTTCTAAGAGTGATTGGTACTAAATCTAATTTTGGGTGGGGAATTTTTTCGCTTGTTAAACTCTCTCTAGAGTAAATTGCTCATGAGGTATCGTATAAAATTTTCAGCAACTGTTTTGGCATTTAATTTCTAAACCTAAAACTACGAAGCCAGAGATGCTCAAAATAGGTATTTCGCTGCCGTTTACAGGGCACCTTTATTCAATGATGTACAATTCACTGTAAACAAATATTTTTTCGAAGCAGTTTGGGAACAAAGTATCTTAAAAGCATGAAAGTGCAAGTTACCATCAAAACCACTATGTTGTGACACTTGAACTGCAATTTTTTCATGAGGTCTCACGGAACTTCTGATTGCGTATGGTTACATAATATTACAGTCATTGATATTACTAATAAACCAAATCCACAAAAGGTGTCAAGTTTTTATCGCAGGCTCGACAGAGACAATAAAGCTGCGCAGCACCGTCGGAGTTGCTGAGTGGATGTCACGGAGGAGAGTTCCTCACGTCTAGGGTGATTGTTTTTATGTGTTGACTTTAAAGACAAGTCAGACATAGACTGGTAAAGTGAAATTTAAAAGCACTAACGGATCAATATTAATCATGGGGGATGTTTACAATGGAAGTGTGAAAAATTTCTTGTATCCCTTTCAATTTGGCACTGTGATGACATACGTATGTTTGAATAACTTCTGTTCTTCTTACACCTAATTAAATGAATGTTTTTTTTTTAAAGTTCACTCTTCAACGATCTCATGAAGTCACCTGAATGCGCAGGGCAGGTCAGCCTACTTACACTCGCAAATTTGATCTTATCGTCCACGACCACGTGCTACGTGCCGTGCCTTTTCACCCACGACCACGTGAAGTAATTAAACTCTCTAGAAGCCTGTGGTAATTGCGAATTATAAAACGAATACTTCCATTGAAGTTTTGGCAGGCCAAAGATCACACGCGATTTAGTCTAGAACACTTATCACTGTTTTTATAGAGCTATCACTTCGGTAACAACAGTTACTTGAAAATACGCCATAACTTCTACAGTGGGCCTATCGCGTGTAGTCGTGTGGTCTATTAATTTCTTTCCTATTTTTTATACATAACTGTCGTCAACATTGATACTACTCGTGTGGAGTTATTCGGGGATTTTATTGTACCTCAAATTGCGCAACTTTTGCTCTAAGAATGAGATAATTTAGCAAAATTTCTCTGTTGCTCTGAAATCGTGCAAATTAGCTCAGTTCTGACGTGCAATTTAGAGGCAGGTGCATTTGCAACGTGAAAAACATTATGGTGATTTTCTTATCTGAAAAGGATACGTACATTTGCAGGTAATAGTTCTCTAAAAGCAATGTTTCGGTAAAGGAAAACATGATTCCTCGACAAAGTTATAGATTACTCATCGTCTGTAGAGTTTATGACATAAAAAAGCCCCCTTTGTTACGTGCAAGAAGTTTGATTTCCATTGAAAAGGATGTAGAAATTTTCTAAGTGAGAATGTGAAATAGTGAATTTTTTCGGTGAAATTGAACACAAGTCGAACCAAACACAAGGTATTCACTTGGTATCAGGCAATAAAAACTGGTTAATCTCAAACATATATAACATCTAACGAACAAAGAATGAAGGTTCAATATGATGTAATCGTTTTGCATTATTTACAGAGGTAGGGAAACTCTACTCCATCGATATGAAATTAGAGCTCTTAGGGATCTTTGTTGATGGCAACAAAACAAAATCTAGTATTAAACTGTTTATCAGATCAGGTGTACAGGCAGTTATTGGTTTTTAATATGATTATAAATTCAGGAAAAATAATGTATGTATCATAAATGTCATAAATGTAACAGTGCATGACTATACATATTTGTGGTCATAGCAATGGTAACATTCTTTGCGGGAGAATAAGTGAGTGAGTATAACCTGGAGTCGCGTAGGGGTAACAAGTTACAAATGTCGCGAGAAACAGTTAGTTTGTGGATCTTGGCTGCATAGCTAGCGGAACAGATCGATTCTCCGAGGGCATGCGAAAAGGGCGGACTCAATAAGCGTTCATTCTTCGATGAGAATTAACGTGACTAAATATGACAGAGAGAAAAAAGAAAGAAAAGACAAACAGTTCATTTCCAATAGAGATGGTACAAAAGTACCATCATTGGTTTTTAACATATCTTAAAGTTAATACACTTATATGATACACACACACGAGTATTGTAATACCCATGTCACAAGTCGATACGAAATGATTGAGGGCAATGTACTCATAATCTTGCTTAATCTACATTTGATGACACATGTAATGATAATTATGAAAGATAACACAATTTCATGGACGATGCATTTTCATTGTGGGGTGAAAACACTTTTGACAGTTTACATAAACATGACATAAAACTTCGCCATTCTTGACGCCAGGAAGTAATATTTTAATCGCTTGTTTCGGCCGATGTTCAAAAATGTCATTTCAAGAAAGCATGAGAAAAAATGAATACATATATATATATGTAAGCATGAGGACCACGAAAATTACAAGTTTTGTATTTCTAATTAAATAATTTTAACATAATTTTAACAGTTTCCTCAGTGACCCCGTGACGTGAGGGTGTGTTCTGTCCTCGCTCCGAAACAAAGTGCCACTATTGGTTAGAAAGAATGAACCCCTAACCTAAATGGGTACCCACTCTCGCCATGAGGATTCAAATGTGATTTAAACCTCTTATTCATGAAAACTATCAAACTAAAAGTATAATATTCCCTCTAATAAGAGTGTGGAAGTGACAGCGTTCAACCCTCATCTAACAAGGAACCGAGTGCTCCCATTCTTCAAGATGGCGCCTAAGAAGCGAGGCAGCAGCAACAACAACATCAACAGCAGTGAGTTCCAGTCGAAGTTTGGTGAAAATCCCGATGTTTCTAGCTTAACGAAAGATGGCAAGGAAGTGGTCTCCGTCCTCATAACATACTTCGACTCAGTAATGACAAAATTTAATAGTGAAATGGAAAAAATGCAAAGCGAAATAAGCAACATTAAAACACTATTTGAAACAATTGCCGGAAAAGAAGCAGAACAAAAGAAAATTCTAACAGAAGAGAATGAAAAAATAAGTAGCTTAGCCTCCCGTCTCGACCGCTTGGATAAAAATGATCAGCG
The DNA here is from genome assembly GCA_014220935.1 of Platorchestia sp. MABIK. Taxonomy (NCBI): domain Eukaryota; kingdom Metazoa; phylum Arthropoda; class Malacostraca; order Amphipoda; family Talitridae; genus Platorchestia; species Platorchestia sp. MABIK. Next base: position 8,329 of record JACJUY010018902.1, read on the forward strand.
CCGGGATTTAGAAGACAGAAAATGCACTCTCGTCCTTTCTGGGAGGGAACAACCTCAATCACACACAAACGAAAGCTGCAAAGAAACAGTCTGCCAGCTCCTGAAGGACAATATCAACATCGACCTCTGCGACACTGACATCACGTCAGCTAACAGAATGGGGAAAAAAACAGTAACTGGGAACGAAGATCGACGAAACATTGCATATGAACTAAATCATTATAACAAGAAACGTAAAATTCTCACCGCCTGGCGAGAAAAGAAACCAATGTTCTTCATCAATGAATATCTCATACCTTCACGATCGAGCTAAGACCATGTACACTTTGCGAGTCGCCAGAAGGAAATTTCCGGAGAAAATTGGAATCCCAAGCACTCAGGATGGAAGCATCTTCGTATCTAACCCCGGAGACCCGGATTCAAGACCACGTCAGATCAACACGCCAGAACAACTCGACCAATACCTGATGCTACAACTGACATGTCATCAAAACAGGTCATGGGTGACTAGGCTTAATTGGGTCATCACCTCAATTAGATATCATGTCAGTCTCACCTCAATTAGATATCAGTTTCACCTCAATCTTGGCAAATGTATAACAGATGTATGTAAACATTTATGACAGCTGTTTGTGAACTTTGTAACAACGACATCAGCAATTTTTACCTGTCAATGTTATTATAAAATTTAGATTTCCACCTTGTTCGCTTTCCTACATTATTTGTATGAAATTTTTTTTACCACAAAAGTTGATATTACTTGTAAACCATATTAGCTGATTAAGTTGTCGTCAAAATTTTTAAAAAACTTATAACCTGTTGTATGTAAACTTTGTGACAACGCCCACAGCAATTTGTACGCACCGATGTTGTGATATTGAACTCCAATATTATTCGCTCATGGAGTGAGTATATGTGTACTCACGAAATCGCACTTGATTTTTTTTACTCTATTCTCTCATACTTCCTAAGCTAGTTTTTTGACAGGAAGATCCTTTTAATTTCTACTCTGCATTTCGTTTTTAAGTCATATACTACTTACTGCTTACTGTTTGCTAATTTTAAATGACTGATCACGCTGATGGATTCGATGAAATCGATCCAGATCTCAATCATTTGAACAGACTATATCCAAACCTAAGCGACTCTCATGAGTGTAGGTATACTAATATAACAAAATTCAATGAAACTAGACGAATAACTCGCCAGGATTTCTCACTCCTGTGTTGGAACTGTAGGTCACTCGATCCAAAAATGGAAGAGATACAATGTACTATTACTGAACTTGAGTATAACTTAGACGTGATTAGCTTCACCGAAAGCTGGCTAGATGACTCGAGCAAAGACATGATTCGATTTGAAAATTATCACAGTTACCATTCACTGCGAAAAAACAAGCGAGGCGGAGGCATCAGTACGTATGTATCTAAACACATAGACTCGAGAATCGTAGCAAGTGCAACAACGAATCGGGATCAGATAGAATCACTCTTCGTAGAACTGTCAAGAGATGGTAAACGAATTGTGCTTGGAACGGTGTATGGGCCTCCTACAGCCTGTCCTATATCTTTCCTGAATGAGCTAAACCGAATTATTTTTCAGTTCAACAGGTCCTTATACAATGACATAATAATCTGCGGTAACTTCAATTATGATTTACTGAAACATGAAAGTGTCACGAGATATGTTCGGTCCTACCCCTCATTAATTTGCATTAACAAGGAGACCGAGTTCTCGGTGTGGAGGGGCTTGGCGTACC